>JAEIIJ010011216.1:0-73784 GCA_018904815.1 Drosophila ogumai | reverse complement strand
ACATTTTATAAGGGGTTACATCGTTAAAATTGTCGAAAATGGCCAAAAATTTTGATTTCTCAAAATTAAAAATTCTGTATGCAGATTTGTTAACCTAGAAAAAACTAGCACAGAAAGGCTTTCCAAACTGAAATTAATGCATTTTTGGCTGAGTTAGGATCAATTTTTGTTTCGATGCCATGATCCAATGGGACACTGTAAGGGTATACAAATTTCGGCTTGTTGATTATATGTTTTGGATTATATTACTAGGCGAGTAAACGAACTTATTCTATCTTTTTAAACCGAATCAAGCGACTACTACTAAGCAAAAGATCTTCTTTAAAATCAAACTTTGGATGGCAAAAGTTCAAAATATAAAATTATTTCTATGAAAAGCAGTCAACATAATTTGATTAAATCAAAAACAATATTTAAAAATTGCATTTAATATTTAAATATTTCTCAAGATATATACGAGTTTAATTTAAAAAATCAACCTTATAATTATCTTGTTTTTGAGCCAAACTTAATGTTTTCTTTTCAGTACACCAGTGCCTCCACGGTGCTCTCGGTGGGCGGAGTTCGACAGCAGTTTTCCTTGGCCGAAAATATCGAGATGTCGCTTTTTGGCTACAACTTTATTGTGAATGGACAGAAGCACCTGGGAGATGTTGATCTTTGCTACCAACCAAACGGCTATTTAATCCTGGCTTCTGCCAAGGGAGCCCATGTACTGGCCCAGAACTCCAAGCTGCAGAACGAGTTGGGGGCTCGCAACGAGCTGCTCGGTCCCGAAGCGCTGCGCCGCCGATTCCCTTGGCTGTCCACGGACGACATCGAGCTGGGATGCCACGGAATCGATAAGGAGGGATGGTTCGATCCCTGGGCCCTGCTGATGGGCTATAAGAAAAAGGCCCGTGCCTTGGGCGCACACTTCTCCAGCGGCGAGGTGGTGGGCTTTGAGTGGAACTCCTCCGGAGCCCTGTCTGCTGCCGTGGTTGACGTTGGTGACGGAGTGCAGCGCCCTGTGAAGTTTGACACCTGTGTCCTGGCAGCGGGAGCTCATTCGGGCCAGGTGGCTCGGCTGGCCAACATTGGCGATCCGGAGGCGACGACAAGTTCCCTGAGGGTGGCCCTGCCCGTGGAGCCCCGCAAGCGGTATGTGTATGTGTTCAGTACTCAGGGTCGGAATTGCCCGGGCGTGGCCACGCCCTTGACCATTGACCCAGATGGCACATATTTCCGACGTGACGGCCTCTGTGGAAACTTTCTTTGTGGTCGCAGTCCCAGCGATGAGGAGGAGCCCGAGTGCGATACCCTGGACGTGGATCACGGCTACTTTGAAACGGATGTCTGGCCCACACTGGCGAGCCGAGTGCCGGCCTTTGAGTCCGTGAAAATCCAGAGCAGCTGGGCGGGTTATTACGATCACAATACATTCGATGCGAACGGCATAATCGGCCGACATCCTCACTACTCCAATCTCTTAATAGCAGCCGGATTCAGTGGCCATGGAATTCAGCAGACTCCGGCCGTGGGAAGGGCCATTTCCGAGTTGATCCTCGACGGCAAGTTCAGCACAATTGATTTGTCCCGTCTCGGTTTCGATCGCTTGGTCAACAAGCAGCCCATGTTCGAGGTGAACATCGTCTGAGGAACGCATGCTACGCCTGCAACCAGAATCTATTGCATTTTATAGAGAACTAAGCAGTCGCAGGTATCGTGTGTATGTACTTGTTTTATTGCAATTTTCTTTTGTATATATGTATAGTAATTTGTGTATAGTAAAGTTCACGTTTTAGTCACGTACAGCTTTGTTGGTGTTGTTTTGGCTGCAAGTCGTCAGGGGGTAGGGTTTTGGGTCTGGGGGTACTGGTCGGAGTTCGGCCACAAAAGTCGTGTGTCTGTCTACATATAATTTATTTTAAATTAAGAATTAAACATAATCGTAATATAACTTTACGGAATAATAGCGGACTTAAGACCAGATCGAGGCGAGCGGGATGAAGAGGGCCGTCTATCTGGATCTGCCTTGCGTAGCATCTAAACATACAAGATCTGCGTTTGTATTTGAGTTGGGTTCGCTCTGTCCGTGTCTCTTCTGTCGGGGTGAGCCAAAAACCAAATCTGTAAGCTAATTTGGTAATATAAATAAATGTGTGTTGAATGGGCGCGACTATGCTTGAGTTCTCCATGCCAACTGATGACTGATCCTAGGCTTCGCTCTCGCCGGGTGCCGCGTTCTCGCCCACGTTGATAGGCACGATCAGATTCTCCTTCGACATTAGACTGTATTTGGTCACGAAATGCGTAAATCGGTGGCATAGATACGTTTCGGTCTCGAACTCGTCGAAAATACGACGATGGTGAAAGTAGGCGTGCGAGAAAATGCGATACACGCGCCGGCACACAGAGCCCAGCTTGGTCACCGACGATTCCTTGATGGACACCCTGTGGGAGGAGACACTTCGCTCATTATGTGGCTAGTCCCAGCTGACCCCGTAGCCCAGGCCCGCGTACATACCTGCTCGGGAAGTATTTGTTGCTGTTGAGCAGACAGGCGGCCCCGTCCAGCGTGTGGCGAGTGTAGTCGATGGCCGGACACTCCTTGGGCGTCTTGTGGGCGGCGCACAGGAATATCCATTGGTCGGTGGCCGTCATCTGCGTGCACGTGGACGGCGAGCACTCCTTCTGCAGACGCACGGCCAGGCCATTCAGCTCCATGCAGAACTGGCGCAGGTGCTCGTACTTCCATACCCCCTCGTCCTGGGCCTCGGGCATGGTCAGGATGAGCTCCACGTTGCTCGGGTCCCGCTTGATCAGTTGCTGGATGTACTGCTGCACCGCCAGCGTGCTGTCCATCTCCTCCAGGGGCTCATCGGGCCAGCGACAGAAGTCCTACAACACCGAAAGTAAGATCAACCGTCAGCGGGCGGGCTCGAACACCTCCACTTCTGCTGCAGCGGGCAGCTTACCTTGGATTTGGTGCCTGGCCGGTTCCTACGCAATATGGTCGAGCCGTCAGCCATCTTCATGTTTCACCTTGCTCGGAGCCGCGATGATCTACAACGCCTATGCCTATGCCTGTGCCTGTGCCCACGCCTTGCACAAGAAACTTGCTGGCTAACGCCGATTTCGACGGAAACACAATAATATCCTGCCCGACTGCAATGCCCGATCTGGGCTCCCTAACTGTCCTTTACAACGCTGGAAGGGATTTATTGATTAACGTTTGTCCAAAAAAAACTTTGCTTTGTGCGAAAAACAGCGTGACCGTGCGTGGACTGTTAAAAAACCTGTAGTCGATGCATATTTATCGATAAGTCGATGACATAGGTAGTTAGTAATTCGCCCAGCCCTGGTGGTCTCCAGACCGAGAGGTGGCCACACTGACCGTAGCCAGTCATCACAAAAACGAACAGATTGGAAAACTTACAAGAATTGCGTATTAGCTGTAATATTACAATATCTTAGATCGAAAGAAATTTGCAAGCGTTACCCACTAAGCTACAACATGTCCTACGCATACTTGTTCAAATACATCATCATCGGCGACACAGGTGAGTTTTGGCTGGGGCTACTAGGACTGGGAACCTTTCCAAATCGAGTTGCAAAAAGCTTGCCATTGTCCCACAAATGAGCCGTAATTAGACAACAAAACAAAGGCGATCGAACGCGCAATACCCGCAGCTCGTGGCCAGTTTGACAAAGTCCACCGAAAGCTGGAGTCTTGGGGCGCACAAACAGACACCCGAGAGTCGGAGCAGCCGAAGGAAAAATCAATAATACCATAACAACGCATACAGGCGAGCGTTTACGGACTCCGCAGAGAGGGGGTTGGGGATGGGGATGGGCCCACACAGTAAAACCCTGCTGCTGAGTCAGCCAACCACCCCCCAGTGATACGAGTGGAGAGATTCTGGCAAAAGTCAACACCCCCGCCCCGAGGATTTGGGGCCTTATCAGCATGCAGCTTTTCGGGCAGCTAACAGCTGCTGGCTGCTGCTCATCCTGCTGTGCCGCGGGCTACGGATGCGTGACAGCCGTTGCGGGGAAACCCGGCTGCTGCAGTCCGGAGAAACTTTCCCTCGTTTGCCAATTGACTAATTAACTGTTCGTCGTTGTTTCCTCAGGCGTGGGAAAATCATGTCTGCTGCTGCAGTTCACGGACAAGCGCTTCCAGCCAGTGCACGATCTGACCATCGGCGTGGAGTTTGGAGCACGCATGATCACCATCGACGGCAAACAGATAAAGCTTCAGATCTGGGACACGGCTGGCCAGGAGGCCTTCAGGTGAGCAACGCACACCCAAAAAAAAAAAGCACCTCAGTTATGTAATCCTTGGAATTTGTGACATTGCAGATCCATCACACGCTCCTACTATCGGGGGGCAGCCGGGGCACTGCTGGTTTACGACATCACGCGGCGAGAGACCTTCAACCACCTGACCACCTGGCTGGAGGATGCACGCCAGCATTCCAACTCCAATATGGTGATCATGCTGATCGGCAACAAGAGTGATCTGGACTCGAGGCGCGAGGTAAAGAAGGAGGAGGGCGAGGCTTTTGCCCGCGAGCATGGACTGGTCTTCATGGAGACGTCGGCGCGCACGGCGGCCAACGTGGAGGAGGCGTTCATCAACACCGCCAAAGAGATTTACGAGAAGATCCAGGAAGGAGTCTTCGACATCAACAATGAGGTGAGTTCATATCTTACGCGATGGAAAGACTTCCCAACTGACCTGATGGTTTCCGCAGGCAAACGGCATTAAGATTGGCCAGCAGCACTCGCCCACAAATCCGTCGCTGCCAGGCGCCGGAGGAGCCGCCGGGGCAGCCAACAGTGGCTGCTGCTAGGAGTAAGCTGCAGATGCCCGACTGCAGCTTTGGGATAGACGTAGCCGCTTCTGTAAAAGCTCCTTTATAGTGACTAACTAATAGAAGGTGACCGACCGATTTCTCGTTTTTGATTTCGATTTCAACAATAACTAATCACGTAAACATAGCAACTTACCAGTAAACTAGCAAGCGAACACTAAGCGTAATGTTAAATCCATAAAGATCCGGCAACTGCAACAAACTGTATTCAGAAACTGAAGCGATCGAACCCGAGAAATAAACCCAAGACCTACAACATTTGTGTACTATATGTGAATGTGTTGTGCGTGATTTCTAAATTTTACAAACCCTATCGAGGCATATGTAACTGTTTTATGTATGTATTTTGTGTATATTGAAATTAGTTTGCTAGTTACTTTGTGCAAAGACCGTTGGTTACATGTACACTGGGATCTTGACAAAATGATGTGTAATATATATATAAACAATACTTGAAATATGTGAATTTTCATTGTGATTTGTTTTCAGGGGGCCGCCTCAGTCCCGTCGTAATGCTGCTTACGTTGGGTGTCTGCTCCTGCTTCTTTATATTTATACATACGTACATATATACAGAATAACAAGTATGCATAATTTTACGTTTTCCCCCCTTCACAACGCATTTTTGCCCCTCTCTTTAATATAGAAATAAAAGGGATTACATAATTTACACATTCGAAATGCATCAACAGAGGATACATACACGTAAATGCTGCGATTCAATGATCAATTTAGTATTTTACAAAGTTTATATATTAAATTAAATTAACACGAAAGCTAAGACAAAACGAAAGATACAACTGTAAACGCAAATCAAATTATTTATAATGTTTGTATTTGCTAAAACACAATGCAGAATAATAAATAAACATACAATATACATACATATATTACAAAGGAAATGCTAAGCGTTTTAATCTTTGGAGAGAGAAATGCTGAGGTTGCTGAGCATCGTTCCAGTTTTCACTTCCAAAAAATTCTTGAAAATTGGAATTTCCCTTTGTTAACTATTGGACTTAAATTTAAAATAGAAAATATTACAAATTAATAAGCGAAAATGTTATCCAATAATTTTACCTGAAGGTGGAAATTAAAGCACAGTTTGTTTCATTTTATAGGTTTATATTTCATAATATATGTTTTCAGTAGATAATTGTATAGAATTGTGATCCTTGTTTTTTTTTTTTACATATTTGCTAGGGTGAATTGAACCAACAATTATTTTTAAATATAAACCGGCTACGGGACTATAGTGTGTTCTATAATTATATCCTTACTGCAAAAGTTGCTTACACTTTATAGGCGTTTTTCAATAACAATATACTAATTATGTTTATTTCTGTGCTGCTGGGTGAGTTTGTATTTTTATTTCCATATTAATAATGTCTGTATTTTGTGTGATAATACTTAAACGTTCAAGAGCTTGTTTGTAAGATTTTATCTAGTAAGAACGGGTATATATTTTAAATATTATTCTCAATTGAACTGTGTGTTTGGAAAACTATTCGGATCCGAGAGGTTCAGCGTACAAATATGATTTTATATTAATTTTTTAGTTTTAGAAGAAACAAAAACGTTTTTGTGTGGTATATAAGGGAAAATTGTCGCTTGTTATTGCATACGTTACATAGATTGTTATTTTATTGTATTCTATTTAATCAATATTCGTACGAAAGGTAAGGCAATTAAAACTATTTTTCTCCTATAATTTGGTTTTTGTTTTTGTAAAGAAGACAATTTTGTGGGGACCCGTTTGCACCTGGCAGTGATGCACTGCATTGATATTGATTGAAATTGAACAGTTTGTCTGCGTTGTGAGCACAAGATGTGATTATTAGTAATTGCCCTAGTGCGTTGGCTATATATTAGGTTAGTTATATATTAGTTATCAAGTCAAGTATAGAGTCGTACAAGCTAGGTCTTATGAAATAGGCTTAGTTTCAGTTACAATGCTGCTCTGATTTTATGGCTGCAACACCATTTGACATAAGAAACTCGTTAACATTTAATGCTAGTCCAGATTTTTAGTACCTCAAGTTGTGTTTGCTTCTCTTCTCTGTAATGTACGTACAAGTAACCTAGTGTAAAAGTTGAGCTTTTTTAGTCTCTGAGACATCACTATCACTCTCCTTGGGCGCCTTCTTCTCACAGAACTCGATCAGATACGAACAGACGCCGGAGAGTGCGATAAATATGCCGGCAAAATAGAAGGAATCGTCCCATCTGCAAAATATAGGATGGTCATTTGGCATTCTGAAACTAAAAAACGTGTAATCTGAACCCACCTGCCAGTATACTCGTAGATAACGCCCGCTATGGGTGGGCCAGCGATCATTCCCACCCCTTGCACCAGCAGCACCAGACCGTAGGCACACGTGAAATCATCCAAATCCACAATACTGACCAGAATGCTGGGCGTAAACGAGAATGAGCTGGCGAACGTGAAGCCGAAGATTACGCACATGACCATCAGGCCATTGTAACTGGTCATCAGCATGGGCATGAAGAACACTGAGGCTCCGCAGACTACAAGATATTTATATAAGTACAAGAAAGACCAAGGCTTTGGCCAAAACTCACCCAGCATACACAGCGAGTAGCATATGTTGATGTTCATCCAGGACAGGTCGCCCAGATAGCCCAGTCCAATCATTCCCACCGTTTGGGCAATGCCAACTGCCGATATCAGAACGGCACTCACGCTCACATCGTACTCGTATTGCTTCATGTAGTCGGGTAGATACAGATAGGGGATAATGAACCTGCGAAGCGTGCCAATGGATTAGTTAGATCTGGATGTTATCTGGACCTGGTTCAGTTTGAAGTGATTTCAACTAGTTCCTTATCAAGGCAATAAAACACTTACAGCTCTACGAGTTATGATCTTGATCGATAACTTTGTACTTGAATTACCACAAAGTATGCTCGCTTCATGCTAAAATTGTTGGTCAACATTTCTATTTCAAAGAGAGCTGCCAAAATTGCTTTCGACATATTTTGGTTGGCAAATGTTCAGGCTTGGCAAATTTTTATTTATTTATTTTTTCCTTTTCTTCAGGGTTTGTGCGCAGTTTGTGTTTTGTATGTCTTATGGTACTCACCAAATAAACAAAAACAATGTTGACAGATTGAAGAGGGCAAACTTCATGTCCAGAAAAAGGGAGAAGTCAAAGATGGACTTCATGGTGTCCACGAAATTGTCGTACCAGGTCTGGCGGAGAAGTGGAAATATGAAAATTAATCACAAATTCTTAATTTTTTACGGAAAATTTATTAAAAATATATGAGCAATAAAAGACAATTACAAAGGTATGAATAGGTAACCGTTCTATGTGCTTTAATATTTTAAAAACCTTTAATAGATCCTTAAGATAGATTATTTTAAGAAGTTCCTGGGATTCCCCTATTTTTTATGCCCGATTCAAATAAGGTAACATACAAGTTTATATTACAGAGGCTGACAAAATTTTTAAAATTGCAGAATCAAGTTCGGAATGTACTTTTCCGAAGGTTTTTTGATTTGCTATACTTGAATTCCCGGCCTCAAAAAATGTCCTATACCTCAGGCTTTTGAGATAGGGGTTCTATAAATTCTATAAGATTGATTTTTCAGAACGATTGAATTTAAAAATATATTTTTCGGTATATATTTTCAAATTCAACACACTCAAACATATATGGAAAAAACTCGACATAAATTCAAGAGACAATATTTCGGATACCAATAATAATTTTTCCTTATTTTAAAAAATTTTTTAAGAACAAGTAAAGTTCTTTAAGACTCCGCAACAATTGTTAAAGAAAAGACCTATTAAAGGTACTGCACCTTAAGTTTAAATATTTTTAAAACCGACTAATAGGAAATTTTCTGAGACCAGACTATCGGAAAATTATATTCGGGTTCTTAGTTCCTAAAAGCATTCAACCCGTTTTATTTGATCGAAAACCAATAAAAGCAAATCGATTTTCCCGGTAGCTTTAGCTTATCTAAATAATAAAAAATAATAATAAAGTGCTGTTAAGTACTGATTATTAAGATAGCTCCTATTGTTTGCTGCATATACATTCGGTTAGCATTAAGATGAATGAGCGATAGATATAGGTTAATGGACTCGGCTGATATTTGATTCAGTAAACAATCAAATTTCAGACAGGGAGAATGAGATGTCAAGGTAACAAACTGATCATGGAGATGACGCTTTCAAATATTTTTGAGCTTTGTGCTCTGCATACATAGCTTCACGGAAGTCAGGGCGGCCACCTTATCGGACTTGGCCCAACTATGCTAGGCGGAGAGGGGTAGCTGATAATCAGCACCAACCATTAACCAGCTGGGTCTGTCGCCAAGTGGCTGGCTGATAAGGCGGGGGCAAGGGGCGCGAGGCACATCTACTCACATCTTCCTCCTCCTTGGCTATGGTGGTCATCGAGTTGCGGTAGATGTTGGGGCATGACGAGGCTCGCAGGCGGTAGCGGTGCGTGTTCAGCATGGCGCCGCGGTAGTGGATCGAGTTGCGGTGGATTCGCATGTCCTTGAGGAAATTGGAATTCCTAATCGAGATGTTTCGCCGCAGGTTGGATCGATGCTGGCTGGGCTTCTTGGAGCGCGACAGTCGCCGGATTCCAGTGATGCTGTCCAGCCGGGCTCTTCGCGTGGCCAGTTCGCTGTTGGTCGCCGTCTCCTGCTCCGGAATAGCTATCACCGTGGGACCAGTCCGCCTGCTAGGCTCCAGCAGGGCGAATGTCTCGTCCTTGGAGTAATAGCAGTGCATGTCCTCGCTCAGGATATCCACTGAGTTGTGACGCAGGCCGTTGACCTTCAGGTTTGAGATGGAAGGCGTCGTGTGCTTGGCCATGAACAGATTCTCGTTCAGCGAATAGCGGGAGCTCGCGTGCTTCTGGGTGAGGTAACCCTCGTCCGAGGAGCGCAGCGACCCATTTGGGGTGCCAGCGCCGATGGAACGCTTCTCCGACGGCGACAGCGTCTCTATGGATGCCAGGTAGGTCTTTTTGGCCGCCTCCGAAGCCTCCTGCGCTATACCTCCCATAAGGGTGTCATCCGGCGATCCAAGGACGGCCGTTGATGGAGGATAAGCGCCCGCTCCCGAGGACATGGAGAGGAGATTTTCACGGGAAGGCGCCTCGGCACCCTCTTTGTGACGCAAAGAGCGCCGGCTCAGGCTCTTCACCTCGCAGATGCTGTCCAGCTCCTGTGTGCTCAGGAAGGTTGGCAGAAAGATCTCGCTCCTGTAGCGCTTGAGAACTGTGTCAAGGGGATCGTCAATCTGCTGGTTGGCCTCCGTGTTGTTTTTGGTCACCAGCGAGTCAAGCACGGCCTCCTTGGTGATCCCCGTGTCCAGCAGCTTCTTGATCTCTTCCAGGCAGACGCTTGAGTTCGAGAAGGTGGTGACGCTCTGAGACCGGCTCTCCAGCCGGTTCTCCTCAATTAGCCAATCGGGATCTCGCATCAGGGCGCCGCACACGCAGGCGTTGAGCATGGTGCCGCCCAGGATGAGAGTGGCTCCCCGCCAGCCGTACGACTCGATAAGATAGGAAGTCAGACGGGCGTACACAAAGGTTCCAATGCCCGTGCCCGAGGCTCCGATTCCAGTGGCAAATGTGCGCTTCTTGTCAAACCAAAAGGCAATGGACACTACCGCGGTGACGTAGCCAATGCCCAGTCCCAGACCGGAGATTATACCAAAGGTCACCATAAGCATCTCGATGGAGTTGCAGAAGGAGGAGAGGGCGAACCCGAAAGCGGACACTACGCCGCCTAAGATGGTCATCTTGCGACAGCCGTACTTATCCACCAGGTTCGACCAGATGGGTCCCATGAGCAGGGGCACGGAGAAAAACAGCGACGAGATCCAGGCGGTCTTCGAGGTGGACTCGCCAAAGTACTCCAGCAGCTGAACGTTGATGAGGCCGAACGAGAAGCTCAGCCCGTCGGCGATAAGGGATACCACCAGGGAGGCAAACACCACCACCCAACCGTATCCGCCATCCGGCATCTTGGGCGTTTTCTTCTCCGTGGTGCTGTAATCGATCGAGTCCCCGGACTCGTTCGAAATCAGCCGCTTGCGCCTCTTCACCTGCCCCCCGCTGCCGTTCATCAGGCAGGTGAGCGTACCATCGCCATCCATGGCGATCATGCTGCTCCTCACCACTCGGCTGTGGCCGGCTCCATCTGTGAGCTCCTCCACGGACAGATTGCAGAAGGTGACCTCCGGAAAGAGGTCATGCTTGATGGCCTTGTTGAGGGGCGTGTTGGCCGGGGCCGGTGCTGGGGTGGGGGACAAGGGCTGGCTCTCCTCCGGCTGTCCACTGCTGTGGATGTTGTTATTGTTGTTCACCGCCTCGCAACTATTGTTGTTGGAGCTCGACGTCGTTGGCTTGGCCATTGTCGAAGCAAAGTCTATGTAACGTTATTGTTATTATATAGGGGGCTCTGGCTACGGCTATAAAAAACGTTTGTAAAATTTGCACTCTCTTGTCCAAGCGGTTGATTATTGGAGTTGAACACAGTTTGCATTAGACTTCAGCATTGATTTTGTCTTAAGTAGGCGGCAGATGGATGATGTTACCCTGGTCTCCGTTGGTCAACGCTACAGTGCGTGGCTGGGGGAGAAGGAGGAAGCAACTGTTAGCAAGGCTTGTGGTCTGGACCCCAGCTGAGATGGACCTGTGGTTATTTCCCCCAGAAATCATTTACAACAAGAACAAGAACTGCTCGAAAACATTTCGTTGAAAAATCCGCGCAGAAACTGATTGCTCATTTTGGCATTTTCACTTATTTAATTTTCTGATCGCCTTCAACTTGACCTCTCAGGAAAACAGCGGAAAATTCTCAACGGAAAACAGAGAGAACAGCGAGCCCCACTCGCTCTCCCAAACAAAGTGCGTCACTTGAGCGTCGCGCAGCTGATGTCCCAATAATAATAATGGCCTCGGACTACCACGAAAATTATTTAGAAAATCCAATTTCTTAGGCGGCTTGTTGTTTTCTGTCCGTCAGTCTGTCTGGTCCTAAATTTAGACATTTATATAGGCTATATTGGGGTCCAAGATGCAACGCAAAAAGAAAACAAACATCGGCGGGCCGAAACCTTTCTTACCTTCTCGGGATGCTGCTTTCGTGGGGGAAACACTCGAACCAAATTGGAAGGGAAACAAAAAACGCGTCACTACGAATTTCGGACACACTTATGATTTCACTGGCACTAGATTCACTTGAGCACTGCCGCCAATTAATTCACCATAATTGCACAGATCTTCAGTTATGTTTAGCTCGCTCAGGGTGGTGCGATTCAAGGGTTTATTCAGGGTGGCGGTCTTGTTGAAAATTCTTAGGCGCGGATCGCGGGGTATATAGTGGAGGAACACCTTATTCGATTTGCCGCTGTTGTTGTAAGTACGGGGATTGTTGTTCTGCGATTTATCGAACGATTTAGCTGTGGATTTGGCCGTGGCCGACGCGGATGCTGCAGATGTTGCTTTGCCTGCACGATAGAATGACTTGGACCGAATGTCATTCATTAAGAACGTTATGGGGTTTATCACAGGCCAGCGGAGAATATATTGACGGGTTGATGGCAACTGGTCGATGTTGCAGTTGCTGCTGATGTCGCTGCTGCTGATGTTGTAGCAGTTATTGCTGCCGGTAAGCGGATTTAGCCCTAGCAGCCACATGCGGTCCTTTGTTGTCACAGAAATCGAACACTTCCTTAGGCCAATTAAACGCGGCTCGCCCGGCGTAACAATTCGAACTAAAGGCGAACGAATAACAAAAACAAATCAAAGCTTGGGGCTCCGATGATAATGTTGCAAGAGGCGTAGCGCTGCTCCGGGAAACTCCTGTTCCCCGCCTTGCTATCTGCAATAAGTGGTTCTCGGTCTTGGCTCCGCTTCAACGCGTGTCAAGTGCGCGCCGCGCAGTTCGGCGGTGGATGGACAAGCGAATACATATCGACGATGTGGCGGCCAACGCGGCGTATGATTAATTTGTCTCCGGGCTGTGCAACTCAATCGCTGCTGCTGTGGGTGCTGCCTCCTTGCTGGCGCTGGATAATGATTTATGATCTCTGTCCTCGATTAGCAGCCTTCAATGGGAGCTCTGCAAGAGAGAAGGGAGAGCGGTGAGATGGGAAATCTGATAAATGACTTAAATATGACCAAGGGGCTAATCTTAAATGTAGCACTTAATGCAAAGGAAATAAATGAGGCACGAATTCTTCACAACAGCCGCACAAAGGAATTGCCGAATCGCACGCACCAGCTTAATTTCATCTGCTGAATTGACAAACAATACAAAATACACAACAGTGTAAACATACTCGCTGCAACAGTTGCGGTCAAATTATTAGCTGTGCAAAATGAATAATTTATACAAAACAAGCAAGGAAGCTAACATTTATACCCTTGCAATTTTATAATCGATCAAAACTAGGATACAAATTTATTAATTTTAATTTGAAAAGCGGTAATGCGTTATTTTTTATTAGTTTAAAAAGCCTGCATACATACATATTTAAAAAGTACAATTTTTACAAATTTTTAAGAATATGATTGATTAAACTTTAAATTATGATAAAAAAAAATTTGTTTGTCTGACATGGCTAGGAAGACTTGCCTGTTTATGCTAATAAAAAAAGGGTCGGAAATGGGGTTTTCACAGAGTTTCAAGCTTCAGACTAAAATTATAATACCCTGCATAAATATCTTTGAGATTTTAAATATAAAATAGATCTTATTTTAGAGGAAAAATTTAATTGACCAAAATGCTGTAAACTTTTATGTGTGTTATTTTATTTCACCTCAGTTGTATGTGAGTACGTTGCCAAGGTTTAAGATGATCTTAAAATACATACATAAATAAATCAGTAGACAATAGATAGAGTAGATACTCGACATAACCACTGAACAACATTAAATGGTAAGCCCAAGAATGATTTAATATTTAAATGAAAAGCTATCTAAGCGATTCACCAAAATAAAAATTTTAATTCACGGATATAAAATGAAAGCCTGTTTTTCAGTTAATCGTTTTCAGACTATGCAACTTACAGTCCCGTCTCAGAATAAAAATAAATAACCCTCCAATTCGAATGACCCTTGTAATCTATGGAATTCCCAAACATTTCAGAGCTTTTTTTATTATTTTAATATATTCCGTAAACGTCAAGAATATGGACATATGTATAATGGCATTGTAAACCAAAGACAAAAAATAGCTTCAATACTGTACTCAAATATTCAAGTGCCAAATGTTTTTCAATATTAACTTTCCATGAAAATGGAGCTGCATATAACCAAGTTCAACGTTCGATACGCGAATCGATTAAATGATAACAGTCAGTGGCGTGTGCAGGGTTTCGTAAGAGGGAGGCCAAATATTTTGTATTTGATTTAAAACTTGAATGGGGGGCAATATCACCAACGTACGACACTGATTAAAATGTACATTTCATGTTGAAAGTGAGTACCGAGATTTTCAGAAAGTACGACTGTCTGATTTCCGACATCGCGATTACGCCTTTGGTATATACCATATGTGCATATATAGCTATATCACTTGTCTGATTATATATTTAGTGGCTTATCTTTACAGTATAATTGGCAGAAATGTCTTTATACTAAACGACGCGATAGTCAAAGCTAATGCCTAGCCCTTGAATAAACCGATTCTGAATGTATTTGGTTTACATTGTTGAATGGGTTTATATTATTCAGAATGCTCCGCACACGTGATCTTGCCGGAATATTACACAACCAGTTTATGACCTTAAGAGATGTTTTTTTTTTAAGTAATTATTCTTTTGTTTGAATATGGGTTTTTTCATATAGGTTTAAACTTCCCCGAAGTGTCATTTTTTATCACAAAATACAAATCTCCTAGAAAACGCAATTATTTTAGTAAACTAGGTTTTATTCCTTTAGGTAAATTGATAATTCCATTACCATTTTACTTAGTTTACAAGAACAAGCATCTTGAAGCACTTCCAGCTGCCCCTTGCTGTATGCAACACTTTTCAACCGCAATGGCAGCACTTTCACTTTGTAGAACAAGTCACACTTGAAACCTAAAGTCCACATCTTGTTTAGTTCGTAGTAGTTTACACAGCAAAAGACAAAGAAACTCGTCAGTTACAGCACTAAAGAGGCATCTCGCGCGGTCGCCTGCACTGTCCAGACTTGGACTCGGACTCGGATTTGGATCCCCGGATTCAAGATTGAAGAAACAACAGTCGCGCGGCTCGGCGGAAGGCCGACTGAAGCACTCACGTTGTGGATGGTGGAATGGGACCGGCGGAACGAGGCGGATTGGAACATGTGTGGAACGTGGGAAGCGGACAAGGCTACTCGGCGTCTGTAATCGCGGCAATCGTTGCCTTAATCTAATAAATTTCTTATCAAAGAGCGTCGTGCCTATAGTATTTCCTATATCTGTGTGTTTGTGCAGTTACATACATATGTAGCCACTCGCAGTGTCAGTTTGTATGTAGTATCTACGTACGAGCACACGCGTTGGCGTCTGTCAGCATGCCAACGGTCTGTGACGCGCTCTTTTTCCTCTCTTTTTGGCAGTGGTCACATTCGGATTCGGATTCGGATTCTGATGCAGAGCCTGACATACATAGTACACAAATGTATGTATATGTATTTATGATTCTATATATACCACACATCATGTGATTGTCGGTAATTGCTATACTAGTTACAACAGCATTGCAATCAAATCGGAGCACATGTCAGAGCAGCCTTGATCGTTAATAAATATAATTTTATCAGACGGATAGCTTTTAATACTCAAAGGGATGAAGGTTTTTAGATTGATCAAGACTGAAAAGCAGAAGCAATGCTTGTAATATTTTAATTTTTAAGATAAATCTAACATTTTTTAATGGTTAAATGGGTAATTTCTTAGTCTTATTAGTTATAACCACTTTATTAATTCTATTACAAATAAACTTGCCACTTTGCTCCAATCTTAACAGTTAATATTTCAACTGATTTATAGCTACCATATATATTTTTTTTTCTATTTGATATTAACTGTTTAACTAACTTGTGGCTTTTTAAATCCAACACACATCTAGAAGAATCCGCTTTTAACTTTTATGAGTTATTTGAAATAATCTATGAATAATGACTAGGTTTTAAGCACAACAGTGCCTAATATAATAGTGATAAGTAAAAAACTTTCTACGGCGTTGAAGAGGCTCAATAAATTCCTGCAGTCGGCTCATTGTGGGGTAATTCCTTGTTGTTGTGTTTTAAGATTGCGATAAGCTTTACGATCCCCTCGGTTTATACAGGAGACCCGTTAGATGCTGACCTAGGCCAGCAAATTGGGGTAATTAGTCTGATTACTATATGGCAGCGGGACAGTAAAACATGAATATAAAATATATACCTGGGAAAAACTAAGAAAACACGCATTTACTAATTGTATCTATCTACATATGGTTTATCTGTCGAAACTCTGAGAAAACACGCATTTACTAATATCCCAATATGGTTTATCTATGGAATACGATTCTGTAAACTGTGTCAGAACGCTTTAATTGATTAAACCCTGCGGCGAAGGCAAAGGCACTTTTGTCGCCTTGAGTTGAATTGAATTTGTTTGTTCCCCTTCTCATTCACTTTAAGCATCACCTCAGTTAAAGTTTCCTTGGCCAAAGGGTTGACCCAAGCAGGGGAACCATCAGGATCAAATAGTTCCCTGCTGGCATCTCCCGTCCTTCACACACATCGTTTTTGTTGCAGTAACTAAACAATTCAATCGAGAACTTGGCCTCGACACTGTTAAAACTTTAATATTCTCTGACGAACCCAGAGAGCTAAGTTCGCTTAACATCAGCTGTCACTCTTGCCCCTCGCTTTCCGCTTAATTGATATCCGTAATAGATAGTGGGCCCACAAGCTAAGCCCCCCTGCTCTGCTAAGAGATTGCTGCTGGTGGTTGTTAATTGATTTGCGGTTTTAGCGTTTTGTTTGTGCACGTCTATTGTTTGTTCAATGCAATTGGGGATGCACTTAGCCAACATGTTTTCATGCTCAATTAAAACTGTTTTGGAGAATTGGTTTAGGGCTCCCATTAGTGTTGCTTAAGCCGAGACTTCTTGGTTATCGTTGTATTCATGAGTAATTTAACATTATATTGGCGACAACCTCATGCTTATTTTCCTGTTGCTTCCGCGAAAGTGAAATACAAAACGTCAAGCAATCAAACTTCAAGAAGCTAAAGTTTGTATACGCTTTCACTTTGTAATTTGACCAAACCGGTAATTAAGGAATGATATATGCGTTTATATTCAGACACAATAAAGATTTATCACTAAACGTATTATTTTCCTACACTTCTTTATAGCATTACTGTGAAATCAATATGAAAATTTAAAATCATAAAAATTTCCATACCTTGCGGATAAGATGAAAATATACCGAAAATCGAAATACCGCATATAAAAACGAAGTGGGTTGAATAAATCACTTAAAAAGTTCTTAACGTTTGGATTGTCCTTGTCCTCTGCCATCATGCCAGGCAATATTTTGCAAAATAAAATAATTTATATAAGATTCTAGCCTGAGACATTCTTTCATGTTTTCAGCTGAAAGTGATGGCGACATCACTTAAAAACCTGTCAAGGAAGCCACTGCATAGGTTACAAAGGAGCCAACAGGGTGCACTTAACACGTGCAGTAGCACAGTCACACATTCAAGCGTCCTTTTATATTTTAAATTTATCCTTTCTAGAATACAAAGACTGTCATAAACCGCAGCTACTATGTGAGCTCTTAATATGTTATTGGGAAAACCTAAAAACTTAAATTTATATGTATATTTATTAGAGAAAATATTTTAATATTTTTCTGGCATAGATTATTCGATACTTTTAAATAAACCTATGAAACCTGCCTATGAATACGCTCCGAAATGTCTCCAACTAGTTTAAAAATATATTACTACTCCCGCAAAAACAATATAAACAAGAAATTTTTCGCATTAAACGCATTAGATGTGGATTCTTGTGAAATTGAAAAAAAAAAGTACACACAAAAATGGACCCCACATTTGGACACCGTCATTCTGGTTCCTGTGTGGTTTTTGAAAAGGGCAACTTGGCATAAAACGGACATTTGGCTATGCGTGTAAACAAAACTTCAAGGCTGAGGGCGGTTTTTATTTTTCCAATTTTCGCTCTTGACATGGGCTCCCACGGCGAACCATAAAGGTTGAGTGCAAAACGCCAAGCAAAAAATGCAAATTAGAAATCAACAAATGAACTTTCGAATTGCGGACTTGCGGTCATATAAATTCATTCTGAATTTAAACAGGTAATGCATTTCAAAGTAACGGCTATAAATTATTCATTTTGGATTTATAAATTATTTGAAATGCTATCGTCGCATTGTATTAAAATTAATTATAACCGGATTCACTTGGCTTAAATCCAAATTACTTTTATATCAATTGAATTGTATCTATAATGTAAATTGAATGGAAGGGGAAGTATTCATTTTAAAGACTCATGACAGCTTAGGCAAAATTTACTTAGCTACGAAGAGATTTCTGCCACCGATTCTAGATAAGTGTCCTCAAGGACCTTTTGAGGCGGCATAGGGGTTGGAAGGGACAAGGTCACCGCCGGCGTTCAAGGAGCATATGATGTAATTACAAAAATTTCCCTTTGCTGTAAATTTGCCAAGTGAAATTTAGCGTTCAGCGTCACGCAGTCTGTGACTTTGGGATTGCAAAGTAGTAGGGGAGAGGAGGTGTTTATGTGTTTTTGCCAAGTTTTTGGGCACTCGTTGGAGCTGTTTGTGTGACAGCTGGGTATAAATGAACTTTGGTTGCTCCTAATTGCTCCACTTACGCGTTATACGATATCGTTTCTTTGTCAGTTGTTTATTTGTTCGCCGCTCTCCGCCGCGAGGCCAATAAACAAAGCAGCGCTGACTAGTTCAATAATCACTGAAGAAACGCCTTGTTTGCACTTCCTGCAGTTGTGATGCGCGTTGTTGCTCCCTTTGAGTTTGAATTTGGACTGACACATGTAGTACTGTGACTCCCTGCCCGCCCTAACGCTCCTCATCTCACTCGGTCCAATGGCTGTGTCTCGCTTCCGCCAGTATGTTTGTGTATCGGAGTTTTGAATTTCCACCGCTCCCTGGCCCTACCCACCACCACCAATGGTTCTTGTTTTTTTATTTCGGACGCAGTGGAAAGTTACCAGTTGACAAGCGCTTGATTCCCTTTGCATGTCTTCAATTTGTGGGTCTTTCTTTCAGATTTTCCTTATTTTATGCAGCCCAACGAATAATAAACTGTGAGCCCCAACGATTATGAATTTTGATTAATGGAGGTAGGGTAGCACATGCAACAGCTGCGTGTTAAATAATGCCCTTAAGGCTTTTGAGCCAAATGTAAAGGTCAGGTCCACCACAGGCTGATTTGAATATAGCTAATGATATATTACAGATTATATAATCTGTATAAAAGTGATATACCAATTGTTAGTTCACTTTAAAAGAAAGACATCGTTAAGAGCCAAACTTACGACCAAAATCCTGCATTCAGTGGTAATTTTTTATTAGTTTTCATATATTTTTGATTATAACTTGATAACTTAATTTGCAAAAAATTGTTAAGAGGAGTTCGGAGTTAAGTTTATTATAAGTACTTCAAAAAATAAATAAAACTTTTGCATGTTGTGCTACTCTCAAGGTTACAGCAAAACGAAAGGTGGAGGTAATTTAATTCCTAGGTAAATTCCTGTAATAACATTTTTAAAACCCCTAAACATAAACCATTAATTTAGTGCTTAAAGTCAGACTGAGTCTTGAGATTTTCAAGAAATACTTTACAGTAAAAAGTACATGTTAGAGAAGGTTATTAATATATTCTTTCTATATAGAAAACTTAACTAATGACAGCGATAAATCGTAGCTCTATGCAAATGTGCTTGATTTGCGTAGACCAATTTTGATATTTTATAAAGTCATTGTGTGCTAATGTGAGAACGGGCAACTAACAAAGCTTCTTTAGAGCAATTATCATTATTAACACAGTTGTGATACAGTTCGCTGAGGCGACATATGGAAACCGGTTATGGGCCGTCATTTGTCGATTTCGATTTCAACTTCGCAATCAGCTGTTGGCCGCTTCTCCGCTCTCTGCTGACACACATTAATCCGACAGAACGGAAAAAACAACAAAAATAATGAATGCACAAAGGTCTTACCGGTTTCATCAGCTGCTACAAAAAGTTTTTTTGTTTTTTATTTTTTTGGCTTTTTGTTCAATCGTTTGAGTTGTCAATTCCCACCGTTTGGCGTCATTTGAGGTCAATGGCTTCTAAGCCAAGAGTGTCTAGTATGTGGCCATTTCGAAATGCATAAAATCAAGAAATCAAGAGCTCAAGGACGCCGTACCCACGAGAACGGTTTTCGATTACAGTAAATCAAATTTGTAGACTCACAAAAAGAGCCGAAAATCGAAGCCAAAAAAGCGTCTGCTAGTCGAATCTATTTACAAACATTGTTAAAAATTATCATATACCAAAAAAATATATTTTATTTGGAGAATCTTGTAATGATATGGGATTTGCATTGGATTTTTTTAACACCTCTAATAAGCTTATTCACAAACTTTATACATACATACATAGCTTAAAAATCATTATGATAAATACTAATATTTCTGGTAACCCCTCTGGTAATCTTGGAAATTACTCACAAAAGTTAAGAGGTAAGTTAAAGACAACTATTTCTCTTTGTGCATGGGCAACTATGGGGAAAGCACCCATTTCAGGGTGGCGGGTGGGCGGTGGTTTTGCCGAAGACAATGGCAATAAAAGCCAAACGACTGGAGCAGCAAAATGGCGGCGCGTGTGTGACAAGGGAACATCACCGAAACTGTGCTAGAGTCAGTGCGGTTCACCAGCATCTCATCTTGCGTTCGTCCTTCAGAACCACTCACTCAACCCACAACTCACGAGGCAAGTCATGGGCAAGTCACAAAAAGCCCCCCTTGATGACATGCCGCGAACGCCACTGGTTTAAGGGCTTGAATTTGTTATTTATGTCGTTTTATCAGAACGACTGAAGAGTACCCTCTGTATGTAATATAAAAAAAATGCTATGTACAAACTCACATCGGAGTTGTCTTTGTTGGTCTTATCTGGCTGCGTTGAGTCACTCCGAACACTACGTAATGCCAACTGCATAAGTACAAATCACTTTTGACTTAAACAAAACACTAAATAGTTCACAAAAAGCTCTCGGCGTCAATAATTTAAATAAGTTTAAAGCAGGGAGTCGTGCCAAAAATGCCGAGCTATAAATAGTTTGCACTCGATCATAGTCGAAAATAAATTAAAAATCGTCAACTCATGGCTGCTCGAAATAAAAGCCAAAACAAATAATAATTTATCACACACATGTACAAGTGGTGGGTCTTTGGGAATGAGACTTTTGAGTGGGAATTACGCATTCGTGTGCTGGGCGAATATATTTTATATGTAAATTATTTATACACACCAACAGCAAGGTCAACGAAACGTTCTATGTTTGGTCTCTCACCTGATATCTCTGCAGTTATTATTTCCAGGTAATGCCAGTTGATTATGGGCTAAATTACAACCATTGCTGGATCTTGGTCCTTTGTCATGGCAGCAGCTTACATTGTTTGCTGAATTATAAAATGATTGCAGTTGTTCAGCGACGAGTCTTTAAATAAACCGAACAAGTAGGGCCTTTCTTTTTCTGGTTACGCTTTCCGTCAATTTTGTTTGTTTGCCGTTTTGCTTTATGGAATATTTGCCGCCCTTGCACAGTGGAATGCACTGGGTGCAGCACGCGCCGAAATCAGCTGTCCGCTTGAATTTTAATGCGCCTGTCGCCTTGGTGTGTGTGTGCCGTGCTGGTGTTTTTTTTTGATTGCACAACCCTCCGTGTTTCACTTCAAGTTAATATCTCGACTATGACCACTTCGTTGCCCACTGTGCGGGAGTTTCGATTTTTTACGGCACCCAAGTTTGGGGGAGCGGCGGCGGGGCAATGACAACACCACCCGACGGCAAAAGTTCACCAGAAAATGTGAGATGTGAGGCGGTGGTGGTCGGCGTAAACAAATGCACACAGAATTCGGGATGCGGAAACGCTCGCTAAATATGAGCGTCCCAAAAGCACACGGGAAACGGAGAAGGACCTTCAGCTCCAGGTATGCTGCACGCGTTTTCTCTTAATTGATTACTTAACACAGACCGCAATGTCGGCTGCCAAATTCTTTTAAAATACAGAAAATTTTAATTTTTCACAAAAAACGACCGTCCGTACTCCAATTGGAAAACCATCTGACCGCCTTTTAGGGTTGTTGATAGTCATCGTCATCCCAATATCGATATATCGATATTTTTAAAAATATTTATTCCGTGATTTTTTAAAAATATTTATATCGTTCAATAAATAGTCATTTTGAATAATATTAAACCTTTAAATATAATTGTTGTTTTTTTTAACTAGGCCAGAAATATAAATGTTGAGTAATAATAAAGATGTATTTGAACAATTAGTTTTAATATTTTTCAGAGCTTTTAGCAAAGTCGTTGAAACATCGATATTTTAATATTTTTAAATATATTGTCGTTTACCCAGCTCTATGCCGCGAAAAAACTGTTATTAATAAGCAATGTTATTAACGTTAGTACTTGAAGTGCGGTATCAGACTCTTAGTATTTTAGAATTAATTAATTTAAATTTCACCTTTCCATATTTGGGTACCAGGTATCGGTACCAGTCGATTACTGGTGGAAAAATACCTTGTTTGTTTTCGAATAGAAAAAGCCTTATATTAGTTTAACTGAAATTTGTTCCATTCGCTCTAAATGAATTAAACTGGGAACTATAACTAAGGTTTTCCATTTATCCTAAGATTCTTTCCCAAATTAAATTATCTTCCTTAGCCAAACGAGATCGCCGTTATTAAATATGCAAGTTTTATGTTGTAAATAAAGTCGGCAAAATAATTTAACATTTTTTTAGTTTTATGTATATAGCAGCATATTTTTTTTAATGTAGTGTATAAACATAACAAAAGCAGCTTTCCACAACTTGGCTTTGAGTATGAATAAGCAGCAAATAATTTTCATGTAGTGTTTTTCGTTTCACATTTAAAATTCCTCCTCCTCTGGCGCAGCATTTGAGGTGGAAAATCCATCCTGAAATTGACAAAGGGATAATACAAAAGAATATAAGAAAGGTTAGGCGTAAAAATATGACCTACAGCAGGCTTATACAAGATGTCCAAAATGCGCTGCAAAATCGGCATTGCTTGGGGGTCCTCATTTTCATGGCAACTGGAAAGGAAAAGGATTCAGTTTATTTAATCAGGTATCCGATCAGGACTAAAGCTAGTCAACTTACAGAATCTCAATGTCGCGCAATTTGGAAAAGAAGAAGTCGCGCTCCTTCTCCGTGTTTACGAATTGCTCACTTGTATCCTTGCCACCTGCCTGGGCCACCTCTGCTACCGTGTCCGTTAAGTTGGAGTCGGCATCGTTTGTGCGGGAAGTCACCTTGGCACCTACTTGATTAAAGAAACGGGAGGGTGTAAGTATACAAAAATTATACCATGTGAATGAAACTACGTACAGGGCTTCACTACAGACGCTGGTGCTGGTCGCCCAGTTGCTACTGGAGCACGTCGGTAGCTGCTGGCTCCTACGGAAGCAAACACCATGGGGGCACCTTCACGGACTGCGAGGGCATCGTACTCCTTGCCATTGTAATTGGCATCAAAGAATTTTTTAAACCACTGTAAAAATTCTAAATTGTCTTGGAAACGACCTTTTACCAGTTTATCAATGGGTATAATCTAAAAATAAAAGATAAAGTAAACGATTGTTTAGTCTCAGCTTGAATTTCAAATGATGCTTAAAGCATTATTAACTTTAAAGTTGTTTCAAACAGTGATTTGATTAGCCCATTGGTAAGTACAAGGCACTACAGTCTCAACACAACGTTTTCGAAGTTGGGATGGCTTTTTGTATCAATGTGTTTAAATCAAATGAAATCAAAAAGTCTATAACTACAATACTACAGCCGTAACTAACAAAAGTATACAAGAGTATTACCTTATCTACAGACATTTTTTTAAACCCCGCCTGTAATATTTTGAAGTTCTGTATGTATTCATGTTCCAAATTTGTCCGGAATTTCACACGCTTTAGAGGCACTGAACTGGGAAATAGCATGTCCATAAATTGGCAGTAAGCGGCACCTGATTAAAGGTAAAGGTCCGTCGCAATTAGAACGCTTTACAGACAATTTTGACACTCACCTGTGCATAGCTCCTCGACTTTGGAAAATTCTGACTGCAGGCAGTCGTTAACCCAAGCCAGCATTTCGTGGCGCGATAGATTCTCTGTTGTCACATTTGTAGAGTGAACATTGACTGCCATGATGAAGGTGGAGGTGGTGTCTTCTTTCGACACCTAAAGAAAGAAACAAATACTAAAATTTGATGGAGCTCGGCGGGCAAGCAACTCTCCAAATTTTCTTACCAAGTATATTAATCAGGTTTCTTACTGAAAACGACCTCTTGTATCTATTCTCTCACACTCCCGAAATTAAAAAAAAAAAAAAATATATATATAAAATTTCTTTTGTTCGTTTGTTTTGCTTTATGTTTGACTAATGACTTTCCTTTAAAGAACTTTCGAGTGAATCTCTATTTGTCAACCCAGGATCTCAAGGCCTACTTCTCGGTCAGAAAACAAAATTTATTAGCAGCCAGTTCAAGTATTGTGTTTTTAATAAGCATCACCAGCAGAGTCGATTTAATAATAATATATACTAAATTATATTTAAAACAAGAAGCTAACTTCGGCACCAGGAAGTTTATATACCCTTGCAATTTTCAATTGGATCAATTGGGTAAAATAAATAATTACTCGGCAAGAGTATAAAAAGAAGCTAACTTCGTTCCTACGACAGTAATATAACTTTTCGGTTTACACTTTATCTTTTTTCGTTTTGTGATGTTTAATTTCTTTTTAATGTAATCCGGTTTTTACTTACTGTTTCCCACAAAAAGTATTCTTATTTTATTTTTAAAAGTGAAAACGCGAGAAGCTATTTTCGTTTTCAAAATCGAAAAGGGTAGATTCCAGTGAAAGTAGAAATCAAAGCAGGCCTGTAGAATGGCTTTTTGTGTCATTGTGTATAAGTCAAATCAAAAGTCTAGTATTAAACGGAACTTCACAGTGCGTAGTACACATCTAACCTTATCTACAGACATTTTTTTAAAGCCGGCTTGTAATAACTTGAAGTTGTGTATGAATTCACATTCAAAATCTGTTCGAATTTTCACACGCTTTAGGGACACTTTGTAATAGGATATCCATGAACTGGCAGTATGCTGCACCAGAGCAAAGGTAGGTCCGTCGCAATAAAAACGCTTTCCAGGCAATTTTAACACTAACTTGCCTGTGGATAGTTCTTCGACTTTAGAGAAGTCTGACTGCAGCCATTCATTTACCCATGCGAGCATTTCGTGGCGCGGTTCATGAATATGCACTGCCATAATGAAGGTGCCGTCTTCTGGATGTGAAATCTACACTGAAAGGATAAAACGAATGCAACAATTTTATAGAGCTCAGCGGGGGCCCAGCTCTCTGAATCAAGAACAAATTATCTAGACAAATACGATGCTTTTTTCCAGCCAATTATATTGATGAAGTTTCTTACGGAAAACGACCTCTTGTACCTGTTTCCTCAATCAAACTCACGAAATTAAACAAAAACAAAATATATCTTCCTGCTCGACTTTCAAATTAATTTCTATTTAAGAAATCTGGATCTCTAGAAACCCACAGAACCACTTAAAATATTATATTTTTTATTAGCGCTACAAGCAGAGTCGAATTTTGGTTTAGTTTTGATTGGTTTAGTTTAATAAGATCGCTGCGGAGGGAGTTCCTAATCAGCATCGTCCTCGTTCCTCAACATAAAATTAAAATTATCCCTCTTACTTACTTATTAAACATTTATAATAAAACAATTTTTACTGTAAAAATTATTATTGGCATTTATTTCACAATATTTTATGGCAATTAAATTTAACTTTAACGTAATTACTATGACTTGAGTTTGTTGTTTTATTTGAATTTATATGAAGTACCATAAGTATGAAGACAAATGAGTTCTATATTGACGTAAATATGAGCATGAGTATTGACGTAAATATGGAAGTATCCAAAGTATCAAGCTGTTTCAAAAGATATTTCAAAAGCAATGGATCTTGGTTAGCCTGGGACATTTTTATTTCTGGTCCACCAAGCACAGTCGTTTGTATCGGCGTCTAATTTAGACGATTTGATGATAGTTTGATGAACATTGATACGCGTATGTGATGATAATCATTTTAGGATTGATTTTCTCGTTAAGGGCTTCCTCTCTGGTCGAAACCCGTCCATGATAGTTGCATAACTATTCAACATGTTTCAGTGCTTCTTTCCAACTGTTACCGTGCTCTGGCCTAGCGCATTCACGACTGCTTGGGGTGCTGGACGGGTGGCGGGGGCGCCGGCTTGAAGCACTGCAGCAGGAAGGCTGTGTAGATGACAAAGGCCACAGCCAGGGCGATCAGGGCATACATGAAGATGTTCAGCTCGGGCTGCCGGAAGCGGTTCTTGCGCAGCCATTCAAGCACCTCATCCTCGGAGAGAAGGTCGCCTTTAAGGGTTACAAGTGGATATGAGTAAGGCTCTTCGTTTTCATCGATGTCCTGACTTACCCCTGTATATGCTGGGGAATCGCCGGCGGAAATAGACCATTGCCGGCAGCTTGGTGACTCCCCATTTCTTGGCATAGCGCGAGTCGGCCATCTTTACAAACGTTATATCCAGGTTATCCGTTTCGCTGTCAATGTTTTCCAGCTTTTCCAGCGCCGCTGTGCTGTCCGGTTGGTTGTGCTCATCTAAAAAGAGTGGTTGGAACTGCAATTTGCTTTGAAATAATTGTATTGTACTTACAGAAAAACACCGATAAGAACTCGTTCTCTTCAAGAAGCTTGTCCAGCATTTTCCGGTTGACTTCTTCGATTTCGTTTTTGATTTCGAAGACATCTTGGGAGGTCAGCCAGGTTATAACTTTGTCGTGTTGATGCATATCGCCATCATACAGGACGGGCACTTGTTTCCTAGAGTTTACAACAATTAACCCACCGTTTTTGCAAAGCTAAGATGTATCAAAAACTTACCTGAAGTAAACCAGGGAAGGTATGTTGACAATTTCGTATTTCTTGGCTGCTTCGATGCTGGCAATCTTAACAAAGTCAATGCCAAACATATCCGCCTCGCCGTCGATCTCCTCCAATTCCTCCAAAATCTCCTCGCACTCAGCACAGTCATCGTCATCTTAAGGGAAAGCTTATCTTAAGATTTTTATTAAAATTAAAAGTTTGCTGAGAACTTACAGAAGAACACAACCAAGAGGGTGGACTCGGCCATTAGACGATCCAGCATGCGCTCGTTGACCTCCTCGATTTCATCGGCCAACTCCCGGTTGTCATCATCAATGAGCCATTCCAGCACCGACTGCTCATTTTGCAGGTCGCCCTCGAAGAGTAAGGGATTTCCATTGCTGAGGGCCGAGTTATTGGGTCATCTATTACTTAGTTACTACTCCATATATTTACCGGAAGTAAACCAAGGCCGGGAAGGTCTTAATCGAATACCGTTTGGCCAGCTGAGGGTCTTGGATCTTGACCATGTGAATGCCAAACACATCGCACTCATCATCGATCAGTTCCAGGCCCTCCAAGATCTGGTCGCAGATGTTGCAGTTGATTTTGTCTGGCAAAAGAAAACGACTTGGTTAGTAGTTCGATTAAGAAGATTGAGTATTTGAAATTTTGTGGCAAGCTGGAGAGTGGGTTAGCGATTGTGTGAGAGGCAAAGAAAACGACGTAAACATAAGGTATTCGCGTCCAAACTAAATTTCCGTGAGTTGCAAATTGCTTTAGATTTATTAGTTCCTGAACTCTGTGATTTTACTCAACTAACTAAACACAACAAATACAATTTAGTTTGGTCGTAATACGGAGGAAGCCTGGTTAAGAGCTGTCAAGAATCGTTTCTGGACATGGAACAGAGCCCCTACAAGTGGTTAGACGTGGTTAGGACTCAATCGAACATGCGCCGTCGATGGTGTGCACACGGAATACGGAATACGAATACCTTGTTTTTCGATACGTTTTCTTTTACGTGAGATGTAGCTTTGTACGAATTGACTGGATGAGTGTTTTGTGGATTTGGTGGTGGTGGCGGTCAGGTTGCTTTCTATAAGACTAGAGGGGGAGCAGAAACTGCGACAGAAAGCCGGTTGCTTTCCCTTGCGCTCTGGCGGCACTGAGGTTGGTTGTTGGTTCGTTCAGTTTCGGTTTCGGTTCAGGGTTTTTCAGTCAGGGATAAGTTTTGTGGATTGTGTTCGATGAAGTGTTCGGGTCAGGGATACAGATACAATAATTCAGAATGTGTGAGATCATGAGCAGGTGCTGCTGGGAGACAGTTGACAGTTCAAACTACTTACAGAAGTACACGGCCAGGTACTGGGTCTCCTCCACCATGGTTTCGAGCATTTGGCGGGTAATAAGCTCAATACGATCCTCGGTCTTCTGTGTGATCAGCCACTGGAGCACCTCCTCCTCCTCGCTGAGTTCGCCTAATCAAAAAATAGATTTCTAAGACTGAGAATGACTGGCAAGGAATCAGCTGCGTACCCTCAAAAACATTGGGTATTCCTCCCTCGAAGTAGACCAGAGCCGGGTACTCGTGCACACCATAGCCATCGGCCACGGAAAAGTCTCTGGTCTTCACGAAGGTTATGCCATGCTTATCGCAGTCGTCGTCAATGTTCTCCAGCTCCTCCAGGACCTTGGTGCACTGCTCGCAGCCGTCCGCATCTGGCAGTCAAAGTGGGATGATGACACACATTATTCAACACACACACTACACAGGGGGCACAGTGATATACAGGGTACTACGGCAAGCACTAAACGTTTATATGTAAGGCACATTAACAGCGAGAGTTGACATTGACGGGGATATGGCAGATTGTGCAGCTAAAGTAGAGTACATAATACATAATCCTAACTCCACGGCAAGCTCTGGTCCTTGATTACTGGACCCTCAAGCAGTGGAGTCAGTGGAGGTGCTGATGATGCGTGGACACAACAAGAAACACAAAGCACAGAATCGAGCATAGGGGGGACTTCTGAAAGATCAAAGTGAATAGAGAGTCTAGAGAAGGTTTCGGGAATCACAGAGGCAGAGACAGAGAAAGACCAGAGAAACAATGAGATAGAAGGGGAGACTGGACTTCGCTACGCCGGATCACTTATGGAGGTTTATACATTCACTTTACAAGGCGGATGTGGATGCGAGGTGTGTTTCTGGTGGTGCTGGGTTATGTGGTAAAACATTCTTGGACTCATTCCAGTTGCACGACTTCTACTCGGAAAGATGATGCACTACCATCTTCTTGCTTTCCCGCCGACGCGTCCGGTGTTGCAGCTGCGCCTGCTGTCGCAGACGGTGCATCTGGCGAGGCCGCTGGCGACCCATCTGCCCCACCAGCAGCCGCCTCGGAAGGATCGGTCTCACTGCCAAAGGCAGCAGCGGCGCTGGCGGCTCCGCCCTCCTGCTGGTGCTGGTCGCGCTCCTTTTTCAGACGCGCCTTGCGCGCCGCTTTGGAATTGCAAATGTCGCACTTTGTCTTGTTCCCTACGTTTTGGGGTACCGTATCGGTTTTGTGTGGTTCGGTTTGATAGTTCAGAGAGCGCAGTCGTAAATAGAAATATAAACAAAGTCTTTTTGGGTTAGATACACAGAGCTTATAAGCCTAGAATAGCTTAAGACCTAAATGGTTAACTACGATTACACAGAGTTTGCTGCAAACTGTTTGCGCAAAAGCGTGATGTTCAACTCCACAAAGTACTTTTTTGACAAATGAGACAGAGTGTTAAGGACTTTCACGATTTGATGTATTCTTCCTTAAAGGAAGTAGACTAATTGTGCTACAAATATAGAACATCGATCGTTCGGACATTGTACTTTGTGCGAATTGAGATCACCAAACCGATTGCAGCTCCTAATACCTCTTCGTATGCCTCATAGGTAAAGAGTATTCGCCAGCAGAGACTGCTACCCTTGCTGAAAACTTACAGAAATACACGGCGATGGAGCCAGACTCTTCAATTAGCTGAACGAGTCGTTCGCCCTCGAGATCTTCGATAACATCTCCACTTGGGTCCTTTTGCGTGATTAACCAAGTGAGGATCTGTTCTTCTTCGTAAAGATCACCTGAAAGGAGAGGCAAAGGTTTTTCCTGGAACCGAACCATCTGGCAAGGAGCATCCTACCGGCATATATAACTGGCTCCTTGGATGTGGGCTTGAAGAAGACAATGGCTGGCAGAGCGAAGACTCCGTACTCCTTGGCCATTTGCTTGTCGTCGATCTTGACAAAGTCGATGCCCGCCTTGTCCGCCTCATCGTCTATGTGCTCCACCTCGGCCAGGACGCGAGGACACTGCTTGCACTCGTCGCTGTCTGAGGGTTTAGTTATAGGTAAGCCTGGGTTATGTCTGGAATCAAGGGAAACTTACAGAAAATCACCGCCACGTAGTCGGAGTTCTTGCGGATCTTCTCGAACATTTTGCGGTTAACCTGCTCGATGTGATCGGTCATCTCCATGTTGGCAGGACTAGTCAGCCAGTCGAGCACCTCCTCCTCGTCATCGATATCGCCGTCGTAGTTGATGTACTTTCCCTTGCGGAAATAGGTCAGACCCGGGGGGTTCCTGTAGCCGTACTTCTTGGCCATTAGCTTGTCGTGCATTTTCACTATGTGAATGCCATATTCGGCGGCTTCGTCGTCAATCAGTTCGATGTGGCGGAGCACTCGGGGTGAGTCGGGATCGTCTTCCTTGTCTAAAATAAAGTGAATGTCAACAGAAGCCTTAGTGCGGATTACCAACAAAAAGCCTTAAAGTTCTCTTATGGACTATTGATTGAATTTTGCTTGTGTTGTTGGGCGGCAGTTACAGTTTTTAGTGGGCGCCATTAAAGACTACTTAGTTTATGAAATAGTTCCTGGATATCGTAATAACCTGTACCTTAAGCACGTCCCGGGCGCCCGTTATACTTACAAAACATAACCGCTAAAAAGTCTTTGGTGCCTATATACTCGAAGAGCTGCTCCCGATCAATTAGCTGTATGCTTTGGTCGGCCTTCTGCTCCAGTATCCAGTTGAAGACGTCCTGATTGCTGGCAATGTTGCCTACATGTGATATAGATGAAATTAATTTGTTAGATTTGTTTTAACAGAAATAAACCCTTGTTTCGTGTTATCCAATTTATGGCACATACCTGTTGGCTGCAGTTTGTCAATCAATCATCAGCGTATAAATATTGCTTTGTTTTTGCTGCTTTTTTCAAACAAATATAAATATTGAAAATTGGAAATAGGCCAAAACCCACCAGGCCATAATTATTAGCCCATGACTCACCAAATTTGTTCAAAAACATATGTATAGTGGTCACAATATACCTTCAGGAAATATATATATTATACAGTGTTTTTTAATGTTTGAAATTATTTGAAATTGGCTTTTGCTGACTTTTGCTAGAAATAAGAGAACCTAAGATTGATTTGGATGGTTTTTATTTCATGTTCTTACAATTTTATAGTGAAGTTTGGTTTTACAAAAAAGTGCTTGTGCTTTAGCTTTTGCTTTTGCTTAGATTTGCATTCGATTCTTACAGTTTCGACAATTTTCCATTTGAAAATTGGCTTGATAAAAATACATTCGCTTGTTCTTGACTTAACGGCTGCTGTTCAACAAAAATTTGTTTACATAAAATTGGATTTAGTTACAATTGCGTGTAGAGTGGTAGACTATAGCTTAAGAAAACATAGGCGATAATAGAGATATATAATTCGGTACTGGTTGCATACCGATAACAAAAACAACAGCGAGCGGCACGGGTATCGCTCTCAGAAGAAAACAAATGAAACATAATGGCAGGCAGGCTACATAGAATGCGAGGCCATTGTTCAGCGAGAAATGGACTTTCGTTTCCATAAATTTACAACAAAATTAAGTGTGCGCTGCAGCACCTTTGACAACAAGCTTATATTACAAAATATATATTGACTATGGCTGCTCTGTACGAGGTTATTAAGAAAATAGTTGACAGCTCTCGTCTCGAGTGTAAATTGTTTCAAAAAATAGTTTTCCGTGTGTGATCGGTCGTTTGACTTGTTAAAATTAGACTTACGACGTAAATGTATATTGTATATTGTGACAAAAAGAAGTAGTATCAAAAAGGCTGAAGCTGTTGTTATTGACAATAGACAATTTTCGATTGATTGTTAATAACAAAGATTTTCTGGATAAATATACAAGTGAAAGTTCTCAGAAGTTTTTATAGTTTGTTGTTGTTGAAGTAATTGCTTTTAGTTTGAACAAAGTTTGTTGAAATCCGTTGACAAAATGCAACAAATGTGTGTGTTTAGTTTAGTTATAGATCCGGGGTTGGCTTCGAGACGCAGCCTCCCCCCTTTGAAAATAGTTTAAGCGAAAATATCAACGAAATTTTAGTTAGTAAGTTTTTCTATTCCATCGTTCATTATCAAATATCTTGAGTTGCTCGTCGGGACTCTGCTTTTCAACGTGGAACAGCGAGCTAAGAAAGGTGTGTGTACGTGTGTGTGGACAGTGTGTGATCTGATCAGGCACCGAGGATGTATATTGAATATATTCGATATTGTAGTAGCGCCCAGCCCCCGCTCCCCGGCCAAGTATACTCTTCAAGGTTAGTGGGGGAAGGACCTAGACACAGCCATACGGTTGGTTTTCTTGGTTGTCTTTTGCAGTCACACAGAGATGTACATTTAGTTATAGAAACCTGTCATTGAAGGTTCTTTGTGGTGGCTATACAGGTTTGGGTTGCATTTGGTAGTTGGTATTTGGTATTCAGATATTGTTTGATATTTGGTCTATCGGTTGACAACGTGCTACTTAGTATGGCATATCATTCAATCATACAATCACCATTTAACTGTCTGTGCTTTTCCACACATTCAGTTAAATTGTTGCCTTACTCCCACAGAGAGATATCCTGAAAAATGAGGTCATACAAATTTTTTAGTCGATTTTGGAAAAAATTAACGCCTGCAAGACACAAAAAGAGAGAGAAAAGAGAAGAGAAATAAACAAATAAGGTAATGACCAATTTGTGCGTGTGTCTGTACGTGTCTGAGTATGGGCACAACAACAGCAAAAATGAGCAGTTACAGGACAGGTGAGTCTGACGGGAAATGATGATCTGTGTCTTGGCTTGTTTCTACTACGACTAGCTGAGACTACGGGGTCTAGTCCGATGGTCCGGGGCGACTACGTACCGGTCTTCACATTCAGCTTTCCGGACTTCTTTGACGACTTCTGCTTGGACACCTTCTCCTCCTGGGACTCATCGTCATCGTTGGCCACTGGTTTCTTGCCAGCCTGCGGCTTGTTGCTGCCTCCGGAGCGCTTGTTGGCATAGGACACCTTGACCAGGGGCTTATCATCGTCATCATCCTCATCGTCATCATCATCGTCGTCGTTGTCCTTGGCGGCCTTGGAGGGCTTTGAGGCCTTGGCTGCCGGCTTCTTGGTCGGAGCTGGTTGCTTGCTGGCCGACTTGCCCGCTGGAGCTGGGGAGGCCGAGCTGGCGAACTGGAAGTTGCCACCGCTGCCCACCGAACGCTTGCCCTGATCGCCTTCGCTGTGTCCGATCCGCTGGGCCGTCATCTTAGGAACTTTCGTTGACTTCTCCAATTTGGTTGGACAGCATTGGAATGGTTTGTAATCGTTGGGCACGTAATTATTGCCGCGCTTAGCTGAATGGCCGTCATGGCCCAATCCAACATAGAAACATTCGTCATCTGTGTGTGAGCAAACAAACAAAAACATTTTGTCAGATTGTTTAGTTTTAGAGATTTTTTTGTATTATTTTTCGGTTTACTATCAACAGAAGGTTCGTTACGATAAGTTATCAAAAAACGTTTAAACAAGAGTGCATCGTTGTAGGCGAGAACTAAGAATAAAAGTCGTTAACTGGCTTTCAGTACTTTTCTTCAACAACTCCGACATAGCCACAGAGAGAAGGAAAGAGAGCAGTTAGTACGATTTCCGGTTCAATTTCGATTTCGATTTCAATTGTTTTCAGACTCGAAAGATTCTTTGTTCTAGAGTAAAAAGCGTGCTTTATGAATGGAAGATACTTGAATTTGTTTGAGTATAATTTGTAAAACAGATCTATATCAAAACTAATAACTGACAAAATGCTTTTGATGCTGCTGACTGTACAAGTACAAGTTTCGGATTGATTCTAGTTCATACATTAACATATTCAATACCGGAGTTGGGCGGTGTCAGGGAAGCCCTCGCGCTTCACTGGATCAAATTTTTGGCTTTCGCTTCGTTTCGTATTGTTTATATGCTTAAATATTTTCTAAGGCACAGCAGGATCGTTATTAATTAATATAATTAAACAAACATACGGATTACTTAAAGATAAGATGTAAATCAAACAAAATAGGTATTAACACATTTTCCATTGTCATTTGTCAGAACAGTTACGTTTTCCAAAATAAAAAAAGGACTCGTATATGTAATTTTGGCCTTGTTCAAATAATTTCAAACATTGTGTCAGCTATGGTTTTAGTTTTTTTTTTTTTTTTTAATTTTTCTCAACTTTTCCCTCAGATGTACCATCGGTTTTAACACTTAGCCACTAAATTGGTTAGCGCTGGGGGATTGGGTTCAAACATTCCTTGGGATCAAACACAGAAGACATAGGCTGGGGTTATTAATATGTATATGGTTTGAGTTTATCTCTGATTGAGTGTCTTCCGCACATGAGATTTGCTTTAGCACAGAAGCCATGAGCCCGGCACACATGGGCGCAGTCAAGTCAGGAGAAGGCTTGGTGGTTGTTACCTTGATTAAATGCATTTCTATTTGAATTCCTGTTCCCCAAGTCTGTAGATAGACAATAGCATGAACTGTAGTCGAAATAAGGAAAGTGTTGTGGGGGCATTTCATTGAGCAAGGTGGGGCGGGAGTGGGATTGGACCAACATGGAACAACTTCAGTTAATGCTGCGAGAGCAACTCACATTCAGGAATTACCTATTTCGTCTATTAGCCGACCCGAGCAAAGGTCTGCCAGGCGATGTATCGTTCGCCCCTTGGCAGTATGCCTATATTTTGGTTTACTTTTAAGATCCATTTCCTCGTCATCGTCATCGTTATCGTCGTTGTCTTCGTCGTCGTCGTCATCCTTATCGTCGTTTTCATCCCCATTTGTATCTTCGTCTTCCTCATCCTCATCATCTTCATTATCCCCATCCCCATCTTCATCATCTTCATCTTTATCCTCCTCATCTTCATCTTCATCATTATTATCTTTATCCTCCTCATCTTCATCATCCTCATCTTTATCCTCCTCATCTTCATCATCCTCGTCTTCATTATCTCCTTCATCCTTCTCATCACCATTTGTATCTTCGTCCTTGTCTTCATCATCTTCCCCATCGTCATCCTCCTCATCTTCATTATCTTCTTCATCCTTGTCATTTTCATCTTCATTATCCTCATCTTCATCCTCGTCATCATCATTTGTTTCTTCATCATCCTCATCCTCCTCATCATCTTTCGCATATTCCTCGTTCTCGTCATCATTATCCTCATCCTCATCATCATTTTCATCATCCCCATTGTCTTCATCATCATCATTTTCATTATCCCCATTCTCTTCATCCTCATCCTCATCCTCTTCTTCATCATCCCCATTTTCTTCATCATCATTTTCATCATCCCCATTTTCGTCATCCTCATTTTCCTCATCCTCATTTTCCTCATCATCATCTTCCTCCTCATCATCATCACCTTCTTCATCCTCGTCTTCTTCATCTTCATCTATTGCTCTACCGCCCTCTTCCTCATCTTCCTCATCGTCATCATCTCCCCCATCCTCCCCCTCTTCGTCTTCCTCCTCATCCCCGTCATCGTCAGATTCCCGTCTCTTTGCTCGTAGTCTTTCTTTGCGAATCGTATTCTGCAGACGCTTCAATCTCTCCCTCTTATCCTCATCGCTTTCTTTGGGATATCGCATTTTAACAATTTTTTCATCACTTGCACCGTCATCGTTGCCTATATCGAAAATTTGCATTACGTTCGGTTTATATATGTATATTTGGGCTATATAATCGGGTGTATGATAATTGGATGTTTCAATTTGGTGGAATTTCTATAACCGCTTTTTTGCGGCTCAACTGATTTTGCTTCGAGAGTTTGGCTTATGAGCGTGAGTTAGAAAGCAGAGGAAACATTTTAAACAAAACGGCTTACTCTTTTGATTGATTAACCACTGCAGCACACGGTTTTCATTTTTGAGATTACCTGAAAAATAGAAACAACCAGTTAAGAGGCGCTCAAAGCACATCCTTGAAGATCACTCACCATCATACATGATCGGGACGCCGGTCTCGTAGTAGACCAAAGCTGGGAATGCGAAAATGCCGATCTCATGTGCCAACTTAACGTCATTCGATTTCACAAACTGAATGCCGTGCTTATCGGTGTCGTCGTCAATGTTCTCCAGCTCCTCCAAGATGTCCGAGCAGGATTCGCATTCATCGTCATCTGAGCAAAGGGAAAATTTGTTGTTATTAAAGCTTTTCTCTAGGACCTCTGGGTACTTACAGAAGAACACAGCCAGGTGTTCAACATCGTTGATCAGGACTTGCAGGGTCTTGCGATCGACAGACTCAATGACATCAGCAGTAGACTCGTGCAAGTCAATGACCCACTCAAGAATTTCCTCCTCCTTCATCAGGTCACCTTAAAAAGATTAAGATAAATATATTTGTAAAGCTTTCTAAACACTAAAATCAGAAAAAGATCTCTTTCAATTAGGATTTAATTTATCAAGAAACGTATTTATCACATCCTTATTCCAGGACACTTACCGGTGTAAATTGTTCTAAACTTATGTCTATAAAATGCAAGTGCCGGCAGACCGGGCAGATCGTATTCCTTATCAATATCATCGTCGGATGTCTTTACAAAGTCAATGTCTTTTTCCTCGCACTCGTCATCAATGTTCTCCAGCTCGTTCAGGATCTTCTGGGCCTTCTTATCGCCTTCGGCATCTGTAAACGCACAAGATTTATGGTTTAGATCCTCCAAATACAATTACCTAATTAATTTTCTTACAGAAGAACACGACAACGTGATCGTTCTCAGCCAAAATTTTATCCAACATCTTCACATTGACCTCCTCGATTTTTCCGGGAATCTCAAGCGTCTCATCGTCCGTGATCCAGGCCAGCACTTCATCCTCATCGTCCAGATCGCCGGTGAAATGCAGTGGGTCACGGTTGCGGAAGAACACCAGGCGTGGATAAGTCTTGACATTGTATTTCTTGGCAACTCCGGTGTCCTCGGTGGTAACAAAAATGATGCCAGCCTCGTCCAACTCGTCGTCGATGCTTTCCAAAGCATTCAAAGTGTGGTCGCAGGTCTCGCCAGGCTCGCAGGGACCCGTGAAGAAGACCACCACATATTCGTGCTCGTTAATCAGATTGACCAGAATTTCATCGGTGACCTCCTCTATGGTGGCCGTCTTCTTCTGCACCAGCAGCCACTCGAGGACCTCGTCCTCATTCATAAGGTCACCCTCGTAGAGGGCCGGGATCTTGTTCTCGAAGTAGATGAGAGCGGGCAAGTGGTCGAGACCGTACTCCTTGGCCTCGGCGGCGTTGTCAATGCGCACGATGACGATGCCCTCCTTCTCCAGCTCATCGTCAATGTTCTCCAGTTCGTTCAGGATGCGCATGTCCTGCTTATCGTCCTTGTCGTCTGCGGGCGAAAGAGAAGCTTAGTGGCAGCCAGATATAAGCGGCACTGAGGTTACTTACAAAAAATAACCGCCAAGTGCTCGGTGTTCTCGACCAACTTGTCCTTCATCTCATCGGTGACTTCGGGAATTTCGGAGTAGCGCTTCTGATGCACCAGCCAGCCAAGCAGCTCGTCCTCTTTCATCAGATCACCCTCGTAGATGTGTGGAATGCCACGTTCAAAGAGTACAATCGAGGGTATCTCATCGATGCCCCATTCTTTGGCCTCCTTGTCATCATCGATCTTGACAAAAGCAATATCGTTCTGATCGCACTCATCGTCAATGTTTTCCAATTCTGCGAGGATTTTCTGAGATTTCTTTTGGTCTTTGTCGTCTGCGAAGGTGATTTTTGGCAGTTAGTATAAAAATTATGGCTCAAACCGGAAGCTAACGAGAAATAATGAATAAACAAACTGAGGTTTTGCTCAACTTGTAACTTGGAACATACGAAGGTCTACTCTCTGAAAGGTCAAGCTATTCTTGGCCCAAAAAAATATATTAAAAAAATAAATAAATAGAAAGATCTACTAATTCAAGGTTTAGTTCCAGTTAATTAGTTTTTAAAGCGCTGTCGAAAATTATTACTGATAAAGCACACTGAAAAGTCGGCAGATTGTTACATTTACGAAAGCAGACACTCAGACACACCCAGAGATACAACACCAAGTTGGCTTTACAATATCTACAGAGATTGGGAGTCGAGTGCGCAGCGTTCCCGGCACAAAGTCATGGTGTGGGATCTGAAATCACTTACAGAACAGAACAGCTACGTGGGGCATTTTCTCAATGATCAAATCCAACATTTCGTCGGTAATGTCCTCGATTTGATCGGAACTCGTTTGCTCTGTAAGCCATTTCAGGAGCTTCTCCTCATCCTCCAGATTGCCTTCGTAAATAGTTGGAATGCCTTTTTCAAAGTATATCAGTTTAGGAACTTTATTGATGCCATATTCGACGGCCTCCTCGGGATTGTCGATCTTCACGAAAGTAATACCCAGCGCGTCGCACTCGTCGTCAATATTCTCGAGCTCTTCGAGGACTTTCTGGGACTTCTTGTCGTTGTTGTCGTCTGGAAAACAGCTTGTGAGCAAAATGGTGGCGACTGCTTAGGCTCTATGGGTATATGTATGGAATATTTACAGAACAGCACTGCAATGACGCGTCCCTCTTTGATCATTGTATCGAGCATTTCGTCAGTGACATCCTCGATCTCATCCCGTTCCAACTGGCCCAACAACCATTTCAGAATCTGTTCCTCGTCCATGAGATCGCCGTCGTACACGTTTGGAATTTCTTTTTCAAAGTAAACAATTGCCGGAATCTGCAGGGCGAATAATATGCGTCAAAAGGCGGATTCAATTGTGGTCATTCTGTAGCCGAATCGTACCGAATCGATTCCGTAATCGCCTGCTGCCTTGGCATCGTCAATTTTCACAAACTGAATGCCATGCTTGTCGCAGTCGTCGTCGATTTGCTCTAGCTCCTCCAACACGGTCATCGAATCGTCGTTTCCATGATCATCTGCAGATTAATAGCGTTCGGTTATTGTATCACGGCGTCCGCTCCGCCAACAAATAATCCTTCTACATACAGAAAAGCACAACCAGGTTGTCGATATTGCTGATCAGCGTCGACAGCGTTTTGGAGGTGACGTCCTCAATCACGTCATCCTCATCCCCGGTCGACTTATTCTGGACCAACCACTCCAATACGTCCTCCTCGCGCTGGAGTTCACCTAGAGACACAATTCCGATATTAGCTAATTGAATATCGACCTCTGCATGCGATTGATGGATGCTGTCTGGTCTGTCTGAGTTTGAGTTTGATTTTGTGGGCTGGCAGTGGTGGTTCTGAGTTAAATGGGGTGTGCAATGGCAGTACCTTCGTATATGATCGGAGTCTGATGACGGTAGTAGACCAGCGCTGGCAGATTGCCCAGATTGTATTCGTCGGCCAAGGCCTCGTCGTGTATTTTCACAAATCCGATGCCAAGCTGATCGGCCTCGTCGTCTATATTCTCCAGCTCCTGCAAGGCCTTCGCGCACTTGCGGCATTGCTGTTTATCTGGCGATCGGTGGATAGATTCAGGCAAACAATATATCATTAGGGACGGCTGACAACAGGGGAAAACCGCACGGAGGACGGAGGAGCATCATAGTACAGGACAGGGGGTTTGGTGCCACGGATAGAGGTAGAGCATTCACGGATTACGTTACGTGCGGCTGTAAGTTGCGGGGTTAATACAGGAGTCATCATAGACGGAGGCAAGTGCATGCAAGGGCCATGGAATGCCATACGGCTGCAGTGTTACCCAATCGGTACCCAGGCGATTCGCTTATTTACACAATTTTTTGTTTACAGCATCCCCAGCTGTCTGCGTGCAACAACCAACCTGTTGCAATGCGTACGCATCTCTTGGTGGGGCAGGCACGCTCTCAGACGAGGCGCCCTGAAAAGTGGTGAAACGGCGATCGGTAGAATATATTCCCAAAAAAAGCTCTCTCCTTCCTTTCACCCATTCTCCTATCTTATTTTCAATTATTTATCTCTTTCGCTTGCCACACACGTAAATGTGTCTTTCGAAAGCTTCCCTGGCGACGCTGCGTATACGTAATATGTGTTTCTGTTGATTTGTGGGTGAACTTGTAAGTCTTTCGATGGCAAACATGTCACAAAACCCTAGGTGAGGGAAGGGGAAGGTGCAGTTAGCCGACGGTACTCCTTGTAAAAGGAAATATCCTTAAACACTGACTAGAATTTTTGTAATTTTCACACTCAACCTCGAGTCCCATCTTTCTTTTTTGGCCCCCGTCAAGTGGGAGTCGCCAAGGCGACAAGGCCAAAGCACACACTCGCTCGCACACATTTGCCTCATAATTTACTGCAGATATATATTTTTTTGTATATATAGAAAATGTAGAGAATTAAACACGATTATGGTGCTCCGACTCTTCTTCTGACAGCCTGTCCGAATTTTGGCTCTGCGGCAGACATGGGCAAATGTTGCATTTAACTAAAAATAGTGCAAGTCAGTCGGGAAAGTGCATTGCACATATATAATTATATAGTTGTACCGCTATACAGCTGCAGTGGGATGTGTGTGTACCATACACATTATGTAAATTTGCATTGGCCGCGACAACTAAAGAGCTGCCCATAACCAAGCATCGCCGGCTAGCGCTGGGCGTGGCCGTGCATGTGCCGTGTTGACGAATTGCCATATGCAAAAGCAATTAAAAGTGCTGTCTGTCCTCCCGTCAGCCCCCGCAGCTCCCTTCGTTGGCGCTGAATGGATAGAAACTCAATCGAACTCGGATGGACGGACGGTGGCTGAGGCGGAGGGCCGGGAGGCAAGAGCGAGACAATGGGCCAAAATTTCTTGTCCTGTCTCACCTACATGCTGTTCGGATCTATGCATAAAAGAGCTTGTATGCCGTCTGCGTCTGATAAAAATACCAATGTGTAGATAATACAGATACTCGGATACTACAGATACTCGGATACGATATTCATCTGTGTTCTTGCTGGCATGTGGATGCCCACTCTATAGTTAGTTGTTTCAGAATTAAGCAAAAATAACAGCAGCAGCGGCCAGAGAGGCAAAAAAATTATTTTGTTGGCCGACCAACTGCTTGAGTTTCTATTTTTATCGCCAAAATTGTAGGTGGCTGTGTCGGAAAGAGACGGCAGACAGCAAATAAATAAATAAATAAATCCTCTACACTTTGTTGTTGGCCAAGACATCGGCGTATGTGTTGTCATAGGTATGTATGTATGCATATAAAAACGCACTGATTTTGCAAACTTTCGGCATTCGATTTATGGCTTTCAATATAGGTAAATTCCTTTCATTGTTCTTCCCACTCGTCTAATCATCAGAGTCTTCAAGTCTCCTCAAATACAATTTTTCCCATAGAAATTAATATTTCTTGCATTCTTCATTGACCTAAGCTTGGACCCCTTTAAAATTATTGTGTTAGGGTCATGATTTCTGGGAATATTGAGGAGGAGATGCCATGGGGACAAAAACATAACCTGGCGCCGAGCCCAGACATTCATCTGTACTGCCTCTGCTGCTGTAATGTTTATTATTATACGTATACGTAATATATGTGTCTGGCTCGGTGCAAAATGAGAATTGTTGTCTTTCTAACTAAAATTACTAAAAATTACTATGTAAATATTACATTTATACACCCTTCCCAGAAAGGAAATCCACCTTTAACTTCTATATCCCCGGTCTTATTACTCCACCAAAGTTCGCCCGATTGGTTTATAGTTATAGGGGTTATGTAGCCAAATATATACACATATATATCGAGTCTTGGTTTGTGGATTACTGGAATCGGGAGAATTGCATTAAAAATGGGGGGGATAAAACGATGTGAATAAATTATTTTGTGGGGAAACAGAGTTTCAAAGTGGGGGAATTAGATGGAGAAGGCAGAACAGAAAGGTCCCGGTATTCATTCACGGAAAACTTACCCATAACCCTGGGCGGGCATGTTTCATGATCTGGACCTGTAGTCGTTCGATAAAATATACAATTCATTGATAAATGTCGCGTATGTAAATTGGCTTAGAGGGGGACAAATACCGCCGGAAGAGAATTGTTTATATAGAGACACATAGAAAGTTAAGTTGGCCGCCATTTCGCTTTGGTTAGTCACAAGTAATATACGTATATATAGAGAGAGATACAGACATACGCATAAGTACTAGATTTACAGAATATACAGTATAGGTAAATATGGTTGTAGTCTATACCTAGTTGTATGATTTTTAGTCACAAGAGAGCTAAACTGTTTGTGTTCGCTAAAAACTGCAACTGCTTTAAAATAGAACATCATCATGTCAAATCACCGCCAATAGACGTGATGGGAGTGGTGAATTTTTTAAGAAATCAGTGTGCTTAAGCCAAGTTCGGGCAGACTTACAGAACAGGACGGCTACAAAGTCGGTATCCTCGATGATCTTCTGCAATATCTTGGCATTGACCTCCTCGATGCGATCGGGCAGATCCATGGCCTCCAGAGAGGTGAGGAAGTCGAGCACTCCCTCCTCGTCCATGAGGTCGCCATCGTAGATGATGGGCTCCTTCTCCCTGAGATTGGCTCGGTTAGGTCTTGTCACAGCGCAATCGAAGGGGACTACCTACCTGAAGTAGGTGAGGGCTGGGAAATTCTTGATGCCATACTGTTTGGCTAGTCGTTTGTCGTTGATCTTCACAAAGTCCACACCGAAGGAGTCGGTGTCATCGTCGATTTTCTCGAGTTCCGCTAGAACCTTATCACAGGTCACACAGCTGCGCGCATCTGAAATCGTAGAAGCATGGGCTTGTAAGTGTTTTTGTTTTGGATACGCGATCAGATCGAATTGAGATACCAACATCAATTGACAGCCAGCAACTGCTGCGGCTGCATGACGCCAAGGCGGAGACAAAATTCACATTCAAATCCAAATTCAAACCCCTGGTGCTGCAGAACCGAATGCCCAACAGATTATTCATTAATATAGTAGACGCAGGATGGCTCATCGGCCTGCCCAGAGCGAAATAAGGCTGAATAAATGAATGAAATGACAGCCAAGCCAGAGCAATTCGCTGCTATTAATGCAGCAGCAACTGCCAACAAATATACTACAAATTCTAAATTAATTCATAAAATTCATGCGGCCACTATTAGGGAAATGAATTGCGCCAGACAAAAAGCCAGTGCTTGCCCCGGTCCCCCCAAGCGCCTTCTTGTTAATTATTTTTGGTGGTTAACAGCCAGGAAATCCTAATAAACATTGATCCATAATTTATTTGGCTATCCATTTGAGGGGTATTTTCTCTGATTGAAAAGTAATAACAAGCCCGCTGTTCTATTTACAGATTATAAGTATCCGCCAGATACATGAAACAGGTGCTAAATTCTTTGCTAACTGCTGCAGGAAGCACTAACCAAATTTATAAATACAGTTTACTTTTAATATATTTTTGGACATTCTATATAATTCATTTAAAATGCTTCCATTTTTTTCTATGTCTCACCTATTATTTTCCTTTATGTATTTGTCCGAGGCATTGGACTTAAGGCTTTTGGATTTATAATATTTTCATTGTCAATAATTATTTTTGGAATTGCCGCCAATGTTAATGAAACACATACATATAGTCGCATTGGGGCCTAGATAAAACAACGTATATAGGAGAATATGTTGTCGTGTATATTAACTTTAGCGAAGGCAAAATCGGCTTAAGTTCAAGGTAATTAAGGAAAAGATACACATCCATTAGCGATTAGCAATTTGTTTATACGACTTTTTCGATGAATAATTCAGCGGAAGGCACTGGGGAACCATTTTATTTTTGACCCAAAAATAGATCACCACAGATCGGCTTATAAGTATATGTGCTTTTTGTACATATATCTGCTAGTGTTTTGAAACAAATTAAAAAGGTCAGTAAATCGGTTGCCAACTGGAAGGGAAGAAGTGCCTGCTACTTTCTGTGCCAAAAGTTTGCGCCAAAAAGCGAGAAACCAAAAGATATATAAAAAGCTGCAGCGGATTCGGAGGCGACGACGACAACGGTCGGCGGACAAAAGAGCAAAAGAGATTTCTGTACTCATAAACAGAACGCAAAGATTGCGCACCATCGGAAAATATATATCTGAGAGGAATATAAAAAGAGAAAAAAAAATAAAAAAAATTAACCAAATGAAAATCTCGGACGGATTTCGAGCAACGAATTTTTCACATATTTTCATTTGTATGGGAATTTTTAGAATTTTCACTAGCGAAAATTTATATAATATGGCTTTTGATTCTGTTACTATTTCGAGTCGGTTGCCGGGACCGCTCGTTACTTGCTCCACTCAGGCACCCACATGGGTAGGGGCACTCGCACATGCACTCGGATTCTATATTTAAGCTGAACTTACACCAGAAAACCGCGACGTAATCCTTGTCGGCCAAGAGCTTCTCCAGCTGCTTGGCATTGACCTCCTCGATGACCGCTTCCGGCTCGAGCGGCGCCGCTGGCTGGGATCCTTTCTTGTTGTTGTTGCTGTTGGCGCTGTTCACATATCCGGGAAAACTCAGTGCCAGCAGAGCACACACGAGCAGCGTCAGAGTCTTAAGGCGAGTGACAGTCATCTTTCGGTGGCACGCACTCGGAGTCAGTAGGGTTCGCTACCTTCGTTTGGGGTCCTCGCTGCGGTTTAGGCCTTTAACTCGAACATGCGTACGTGCGTGCGATATTGCGGCTATGGTACTATATAGTTGGTTCGCTCACGTCGTTTGGTTTGGTTTCGTTATTATTAAAATTGATATTCCTTTGAGAGTCGGCCACTATTTTTAGGTGATAATGGTATTTCTTTCTTTCGCAATTTATTTTATGTATAACAACTTTTGGTACACTGATACATACATACGGGGCTCGTATATATACAGGCGATATATATAGGGTATATATGGGAAAATTATATATGTATGTTTCTTGCTTTCTATTAATTGAACGATTTCCGCGGACTGTACTCTTTGCCTTTCTGATTTTGTTCCACTCCGTGCAGAGGTCCGCTCGCAACTGAAAGTATTTTGGTGGAAATTCGGTGCCATTCAAGAGGCCTTGCCTTGCCCGAGCTTTAGGGATCTTCGCATCTTCGGATCTTCGTTTCGCTTTCGCAGCTTTCACCGCCCCTCGGCCGTCCCCCCAGAAAAGCTTTCGGAATTCGGGAGAGAGCGCCGGAAGTCGCAATGCAAGACCATGGGAGGAGTGTGGTGAAAGTTTTTCCGGAGATTCACATTGCAGTTCTCTGTTTATGCCATCGAGCACTAGGATGCAAATGCTTGCTCAGTGGTCTTGCGAATGGTTCTATAAAAACAAATCCAAACAAAACATTTTCAAAGCATAAATACGCTTGAGGAGCGACATTATTTTGATTTTAAAATGGCGATGCCGGTGTTACACCAATATATTAATTTATTTTCAATTTTTTTATGATTTCTAAAGTATATGTTTTTAAAGTATATGTTTCTTTTCTTAGCATTTTACTCAAAACTCGAACAGTTTTCTTTCTTAAGCTGCACAATTGCGGAGCACTATGATATTACATACATATCTTGTTAAATTCTATTCCTTAAGTATTTTATTAATAATTATAATTGTTCATCATTCATGTATTATTTTAAAAAAAATCTATAAAAAAACATTAATAAAACCTGCCCTGAAAACAGAGGCACCCCTGAAATCTGGCAACACCAGCAAACGGCGCAATTTAAAACAACATGAAAAGCTTATACAAATCAAATATGTTTAAAATTGAAAGTGTTTTCTTTCTTTACTGTTTGCTTATCTGAGAACGTTTACAAAGTACATGGAAATAGGACTTGGACACAATGATACAAAAAATGCAAATAACCGGTACTAAACATGGACTTAAACTACATTTAAATTAAGCTTAAGGTATCTACATACGTCAGCTTGCACTTGGTTAGGGAGTCTGCCTAGGTCTAATTGTGGCGCATGTTTTGCATGTGTTGCTGTTGTTGCTGCTGTTGCTGCATGTGCTGCATATACATTTGCTGCTGTTGCGGGTTGCCACCGCTGCCCAAAGGAACGCTAGTGGTTTGCATTGCATTCACCTGTTGTTGCTGTTGCTGCTGTTGTTGTTGTTGCAGTGGGGATTGGTTTTGACCTGATGCTGCATTGCTTTCAGAGCTAAAGGATAAGGTAAATGTCTTAATGTTATTTCCTATTTTATCCACAAATGTCTTACATCTTTTCCGTGTGAATATCCTCCAAATTGAGATGTGTTATGAACCGAAGACGCTTTTGCAGCAGAGGACGCAGGCGCTTAATGATGGCCTCCGACTCGTTTTTGATAATATTACCCACATGAATGTACTTGATGTGATAGCTTTAAGGGGTTGAATCGGTTAAAAAGGCACTTTACAAGCACTTTCCATTTACTTACAGAAAATCACATATCTGATCCATGTAGATAAGTGGCTTTGGTCCATGATTCTTGTCCACGATCTCAAGAATCTCGTAGAGCAAGACAGCTATGCCGGCCACTGCGTTCGGTTTCTCCAATTCAATCCGCTGAAGGAAAGGCCCAAATACGTGACACAGATACAACAGCTGCTGCTCGGTGCGCACGCAGGGTTTCAGCTTCTCCTTGAGGTATCTGGTCATTGCTGCCAGCTTAAAGGCGCCCATGTGATGGAACACCGAGTGAGCCACGGCCAGGACAGCAGCATAGCTCTTCTCCAGCATCCCCTCGCGCACGGTCTTGAAGTTGAACAGCTCGAATGCATTGAATCTGTACGTCCAATTGAGCATATTGGGCGTGTTGAGCATCTCCTGCAGCCGATCGTAGATGCCACTCCAGTAGGGCTCTGGCAGGGCGGCCAACACAATACCCACCGCATTGATATAGCTGTGGATCTCCTTCTGCGGAATCACCGCATAGCCATTGATTATCACATCGATGATATTGTTGGCCACCACACCAGGTGGCACCGGCAGACCCAGCAGCTCCACGCAGGTGACATAAAGCGCATGGGTTGGGGCATTGGGGTACTCATTGAAGCGCCAGTCCGTGGAATATAACACATTCTTTCCACTGATGGCTGCAAGATTTAATATAAGGATTAAGCCTAAGACGGAGAAGGTTCGAGTTCAACTCACTGTCTGCCAGACGCCGGATCAAGCTCATATAGTAACTTAGTTCGGGCGTCCAAACCGCATCCTGGGTTAGCATGTATGCTTTATAGGGCTCAGTAATGCTCCAGTTGGGCGGCCGAATCTCACTAAAGGCACCTGTAATGGCGCTAACCTGGAATTCATTATGAATTACAGAAAATATACATTTTTATGAGATAAATATATATACCAGTTTCTTTTTCAGCGCCGGCCGATCACGAAGGATCCGCTCATAGTAGTGCAAAGTGTTGAAGAGATACGTAATGGGTCGATCTGCAAAAGGATTGTTGAGTATTTTAAATTCATACATACAAGGTATCTCATACGCACCGTGAAACTTGTACAATATGCTGAGATGATCCAGTATAAAGCCGAGAATCTGATGGACATTCGTAATGGTCAGTTCGATGAATCGATGCACCACCACATCCAGAACGGGCAGAAAGCGCAGGCAAACGTTGCTGAAATAGACGGGCAGCGGAATATGCGATGCAGACTCGTCCAGAGCGAACTTTTCCGGGTACTTTTGGTGGAAGGAGAGATGCTTGTCCTGCCTGAAGGAGAAACAGTCAGCCGAAGCGTATCTTTATGTATTTCTAACCACTTACCAATTGCTTTGCTTCCAATGATCAGGATTGTTGTCCTTGCAGAACTCCTGGACGCGATTTCTCAGCTCGCTGGCCTTCAACAGCAGCAGTTGGATGATTAGAAAACAGACCTGAGCCTCGTTGCCCTCGTGCGTTCGCAGGGCCAGGCAGAGCACCACCCTATCGATGGTCACCACATTGAACTTCCAGATCATGTTATTGATTGTATCCACGCATTTGTGGATAAAGTCACGGCCATCCGACGAGCTGGCCACCTCGGCCACCAGATAGTCGCAGAATTTACGCAGGTGCGTGGACAGAGCTCGCGCACTGATGCCTTCCAGGATCCTGAAAAAAAAACAGCTTTAGGGTCACGCAGAGAGAGCATCGCATAGCTACCCACTTGTAAGCCACTGGGCTGATGTTCTCCGTCTCCCAGATAATCTTGAAGAGCAGGCAAAGGAACAGCGGGTTTGTGGTTGGTCGCAGAAAATGCGCAATGATGTCGTTCTCGCTGGTCATGGAGCTCCACGTGCGGTACTCCTCCTCCACGGACTTCTTCAGCTGCTGCTTGTTTTCCGGCGGCTGGTTGTTCTGCGTGAAGTACTCATTCAAGGCGGGTGGGAAGCAGGCCAGCGATTGCATGGGCCACGAGTGCGGCGTGTGCTGCATGATGTTGGACAGGAAGTCCTTGCACCAGCCCTGCATTTCATCGCCGCCGCCATGGACGTGCATGGATCGAGCTAGTGTGAGGATGAGAACCCGATTCAGTTCCTCGCTTTCGTTGGAAGCCACGGCTTGTTGATTTGTTGACTTGTCGTTGAAGTAGCGCGAGAACTGCGGCTGGAACTCGGCTGATCCAATGCTGGTGATCAGTCGCAGGGCAGTGGACTCAAAACTAAAAAGGCCAAGAAAAGTTAAAAAATTATACTAAAAAGTGATTCTAACTCACCAAAGATTCAACTGCATCTTGTTGGTCTGCGGCACAGAGGAGAGCGAGTGGAGCAGGGATAGTAACTGCACGCGATAGTGGGTGGGGACATGGTGCAGGCGATAGGAGAACATCTCCATTAGGGTGTGCAGCATGGACCAGGCGTGGTTCTTGAAGACAGTCGGCATAAGTTGACCTGCACCAAAGAAATTAAGTAGATTACTTCAAAGTCCAATCTATATTCTGTTTTATACTCACTCAGGAATCCCTTGATGCCCAGCGACTCGATTTCCGTGTAAACTAATAGCCTCGCATAGGTCTCTAAAAGCGCCGCCGCTGGCACTTGTCCTTTGGTCTGGGCCTGCTTCAGCATCTGCGTGACAAAGCTGTGGATAAGCGACATCTTGCTGTGCACCGTCAGACTGTCCAGCACCGTAACCGAGAAGGTCACAGCTGGTATCTGGGAGCCATTAGGCGACTTGGAGGTCCCATTGAGGGCATCTAGTAGCAGGCCCATCGGTCGCCCAAAATACTCCTGATTCGTGGAATATGCATTGCATATGAGTATGATGCGGAAGTCGTTGCCCATGGTCATGTTCATCATGGTGTTGGGCGTGACCACGTGCTGTAGGAAGCTGCGGGGGACAAAAGCAATTTTAAAACCATAAATTCAGCATGGAAATAGTTCTTACTCATAGTGATTCTTCAGCGCAATGGGCAGCGGTCGCGTGATGTTCATGTTCTCCACTCGCGCCTTCTTCATCAGGTGGATCCACACACAAATTGGAGCCATGTGGCGGACCATAGAGGATTTGTTTATGTCCGGCAGCTTCAGTGGCTCCAGTTCGGGGTAGAGAAGGTCAAACAACCGGAAGACGGGCAGGAAGTTTGTAATCTGCAAGGGAAGCTCTTTAGAGAAATGTTTCCACTGACTAAAGCCATTAATATATCCTACGGGGTTCTTCTGTATGCTGCCAGAGATGAACTGCAAGAGGATCCACATCAGTTGATCGCGACCCTTGCGGAGCTCCAACTTGGAGAGCTGTAAAGAGCCAAGAAAAACAGCTTATCACAAAATGTATATAAATAACTATAGGATTTACCTTCTCGTGCAACGCCAGCACAATGTGCATGAAGCTCACGAACTGGAAGAGCACAAAGTAGATCAGTTGCGAGGAGAGATGCAGCCACACCCACTCGTACGGTGTGATCTGCTCGTCTGAGGCATTGAAGCCACTGCCCGCAGTGGCATCGGTCACCTCCGTCATCTCCATTGCCTGGACTATGAGGTTAACCAGCTGCTCTTCCAAGGCATTGTAGCGCTGCTTTTGGTGCTTCTGCAGGTTGAGCATCTGGGAGACCATCTCACGCGAGTAGGGCTGCTCCAGCACGTAGCGGAGCAGGGGCTTCTGCTCCTCCAGCAGCTCCGGTTCGTACGGAAGACTGCCCTTGAAGTTAAACTTAAGGGTGTTGTGGTCCAGGCGCCACGAGTTCATCATATGATCAGCGTAGCCAAAGTGCTCTACAATGGGCAGCATGCTGGGGTGCCCGATGATCGATACCATCTGGGCCGTGGTGCGAAACTCCTCGACGAAGTCGGTCATCAGCCGGTTGAGCTTCCAGTGGTAGGGAAACGGACGCATGATCTCGTTGGCAATGAAGTAGGCCGGCAGCAGGCAGTTGTTGCGGTCAAAGATGAAGCGCAGAATCTCCTCCACGGCCAGCAGCTGGGGCATGTAGGTGACGTTGACGTTGAGCGGGAACCACTGTGCCTTGTCGCGGCACACCTTCATGATCTCGCGAACGCCCTTGTAGTCCACCTGCATGATAACCCGCTTGATCAGCCGGAAACTCTCGATCCAGAAGGTCTTGTGCTCAAAGTCCAGTTTCTCGCAGAACAGCACCTTGTCGCACAGCATCCTGGCGGTAATAACGTGCGAATCCACTAGTTTAACTAGTGCTCCCATCAGCACCTTCATGTGGTAACCGGAGGCACCGGCTGCTCGCAGAAGGTACAGCCGCAGGACCTGATCCCGGTTCTCCTGGGGCACATTCCCGAAGGCCGTGACTGAAAAGGAAAACTGTTAGCACCACCAGAATTTCTGAGAGCCGCTTACGTACCCAAATCATTGGCAAAGTTGGTGGCCCGTTCCTGCTCGCCATTTGGCTTGAAAACAATGACGCTCACAAACGCTTCGTCAATGGAGTCCACCTTCTGGAAAAAAGTAAAGCGAAGACAGCGGTGTAAAACTCAGGCGGTTCCTTCTTCTTTCGGCCTTTGCTAATACCAAGAACTCGTTGACGGCGTCAAGAACTTGAGTTTCCGTATCCATTTAAACGTATTTTTTCATTTCTATGAGCGTATAAACAAAATCGCGTCGGCAGCCGGTGAGAAACAGTGTTACCAGCTGTTTTTAGAAATGAGAATCTCTAAAATGTTAGCTAGAAATAGCTATGCGAAATTAAGAAAATACTTCTTTGGAAAATCTGTAAAATATTAAATTAGTTATCAATGGTTCACGAAATGTTTGTTTTATAAGTGTATTCTATATTAAAAGCTACATTTTAATCTAAACCCTTTACATAAAATTAATTTCTAAACATGTAACCAAATTCAGGAATAAAACGCTAAAGGATCAGCACTGATTACAACCGGCATTCGCGGCAGCTGGTCATACTAATCTTTGACTAACAAAACACTATTCGATTTATACGTAAGTTTTTGAGCTAAAAACCATGAAAGTGCTTGTGACAGGCGGCACCGGCCTCGTGGGCAAAGCCCTTCAGACAGTCATCAAGAATCAGGATCGCCAGGACGAGGAATGGTATTTCGCTGGCTCCAAGGACGCAGACTTAACGTGAGTTATTCGAAACCACTGTTTACAATTACGATAAACAAATACTTTACACAGAAATCTGGCCGCCACGCAGGCACTCTTCGCCCGAGAGAAGCCTACGCATGTTATCCACCTGGCCGCCATGGTCGGAGGTCTGTTCCACAACATGAACAACAACCTGGACTTCTTGGTGAGCTGCAGGAATGGCTTGCAAAAAGTAAAACCAAATTTAATAAACTTCCTTTCAGCGCAACAACCTGCTGATTAACGACAATGTCCTGCAAACGGCCCACGAGCAGGGGTGCGTCAAGGTGGTATCATGCCTATCCACCTGCATTTTCCCGGACAAAACCACGTACCCCATAGACGAGACAATGGTCCACAATGGCCCACCGCACCCCTCTAACTACGGCTACTCGTATGCCAAGCGATTGATAGACGTGCAGAACCACGCCTACCATGACAAATACGGCCGACTGTACACCTCTGTGATTCCCTGCAACATTTTCGGGCCCCACGACAACTACAAGCCCGAGGTGAGCCATGTGATTCCGGGCATGATTAACCGCATGCACCAGCTCATCACCGAGAATCCAGAGATGCCGGAGAACGAAAAGGTATTCACGGTATTTGGCAGTGGAATGCCACTGCGACAGTTCATTTACTCGCTGGATCTTGCCGAGCTCATGATATGGGTGCTGAGGAGTTATGACAGCGTCGAGCCCATTATCCTCAGTGTGGACGAGTGCCAGGAGGTTACCATTCTTGAAGTGGCCAACGCCATAGCCAGCGCATTTAACTTTAAGGTAAACGTCTGACGTTGTTCTGATCGATTTGATGCCATTACACCTTGCCTTCCAGGGAAAACTTGTCTGTGATACGACGAAGGCGGATGGCCAGCACAAGAAGACCGCCTCCAATGCCAAGCTGCGCACCCATCTGCCCAACTACCTATTTACGGACTTCGAAACGGCCATCAAGGCTTCGGTGCAGTGGTACAAAGATAACTACGACGAGGCCAGAAAATAATTCCAATCGGCGACCTTTAGAATTGTAAATAGATCCCTTCTGTTCGCAGCATGTTTTTTGTACGCCTTTTTATGTCCAACAATATAACAAATGCCTAATTTGAGAGCTCAGTCTGTCCAGGAGTCGCCGTATTTGTTCTTCTTTCCGCCGGCAGCTGGATCCAAGGGTGCCGCCTGGACTGGTCGCTGCTGAGGCGAAGTTGGTGGCTCATATGGCTTTGAGTAGGGACTTTGCTGGTGCTTCAAGTACTCCTCTCGGTTTCTCCGACGCAAGTCCTCGTACGACTGACCCGGCTTGGCCGGTTCCAACGGCAGTTCCGTGTCTAGCATAGTGGCAGCTATTCAAGGAGAAGAGAAGAATCTAAGACCTGATGGAACCAACTCATTAAATGCGCTTACAGTCCAACGTCGGCCTGTAGATGTCGTCCAGGCCAGACATTGTGGGCCGCGACTCCGTGTCCAGGTTCAGGGCAGTGCTTCGACCCGGCTGGTACGCCTCATCGCTGTACACATCCCCCGAGCTGGGCGTGAAGGGCGCCAGGGTGAAGGCCCTGCCCAGGTTCTCGTCCGGCGTGATGGTGCTGATTACGCCGCCGCCCTGCCTCCGCTGCCGGAGCATTTCGCCCAACTGGGAGTTGGGTAGGCGCATGATCTTTTCAGCGCACTTTTGCTGGTAGCTGAACTTGCCCACAAAGTAGCCCAGGATGACGCCCATTACGACCTTGGGCACGGCGCCATATTTGCCATTACCCTGCAGATAGCCGTTCTTTACGCCAAAGTAGGCCAGGAGGCCGAGGCCAGTGCCGAAAGGCAGACTCCGCTGGAAGAACGACTCCGTATTGCACTCACGTAACGCCTTCACCTCCTCCGCGGAGAACTGGTAGTCGGCCTGGGAAAAGGGGGAATTTATAGGTAAAGTTTGGATTTTGTGGCTCCAGCGTACTCACCAGTGGATGGGGGGTGTGCTGCGGAGCCTGGCGGGAACCATCGTTCAGCGGCGAGTCCATGCTGACCCAATTTATTCAAGAATATGTGAAATATATAATACTCAAAGTACCGGCATAGCCCCACTAGTTAGTGATGACACCAAATATCGATAGATTCGATAGGTGACTGGGGTTTAATAAATAATAATATAAATTAATTAAATAAATAAACAAAAATAAATAATCTATTAAGAATGCCCTTTATTAGTGACCAAAGCAAGCAAGCATAATATTGTTATTAATATAAATAATATATGTTTGCTGTTTACCACATATATTTGCATAAATTTCCTTAAATTAAAGTTTAATAATTACATTTTTATGGATGGTCTGTGTGACAAGTTTATTCAAATTCTTAGAACATTTCTCAGTGGAAAAACTTTTAGTAAAATATATAGGGTTAAGCTATCGGTAATTTCGATGCTGCTATCGGCAGATTTGCAACTCCATTAGAACTCGAATCCGTCTGAAAATTAATGAAAACACCGACTCGGTAATTAACGAAGCGCACTAGCATCTTTCTGTCACCGATTAACACCCTCCAGACAGACAAACAGTCAAAATTAACCGTAGCGTCACCGCTAAGAACCGCCGACAATCGAATCCGAAGAGCGTGCAGCAGGAGGACACGCACCACCAGCAACACCAGGGATGCAACACGCACGACGCGACGATATTATGACATTTTCGCTGTATAGTAAAGTTACAGCTGTGTCGTCTGCTGGCCCCGTTCCTGCGCCTGTTGTTTTATTCAATTAGAGTTTTGTATTTTTGGAAATGTTCTCCACCACCACACACTCTGTGGTAAGTCGCACCGCCGGCCTGCCCGGCCCTCCATTCCATCCACCGCCTGACGTGTCTCGTTTCTCCCGCTCTCTGTTTTTCCCTCGGCACCTGCCTGTTGGGATTGGGATTTCGATGACAGCCCTACCTGTACCTAGGCAACTTCAGCAGAAAGCCGCACTACTACACCGTCAAGCGCACCAAGCTGCAGGGAAGCGCGAGTGCAGTGCGCCTTTCCAAGTCTGCCAGTGCCACTACGCCATCGACTACGACAACGACGACGACGGGCCGAAGTCATGACCTCGTGCTGGACCTGCGTAACCTGCTCGCCCAGTCGAGCGCCAGCTTAAAGGGCATGGTGGAGAAGGCGGCACGGCTGAACGGCATTCTGGACCGGGAGCTGGTGAACGAGACGCTGGCCAAGGTGACCAGCCTGCTGCCCGCCATGCGCGATGTCCGCGTCACGCTGGAGGAGCCGGCCACACAAATCGGTCGTGTCCAGCTACAAAATTATCAGTTTGAAGTTTCGCTAACCGGCGGAGCTGGTGCCCAGCCCACGGGGGCCACCGTGTAAGTGCATCCTACTCCGAATATGCGTATAAGATTCGAACCTATCTGCATTCTATATTTCAGCAAGGTGATTCCAACCATAACGCCGGGTCTTCTCCGTCCGCTCTTCTCCAATCAACAGCTGTGAGTGCGCGGTTCGAATCAACAAATTCTCCTCGCTAAAGCTGTGCTTCTATTTCCCTAGGAAACAACTAAGGGGCTTCAAGACGGATCGCTCCATTGAGGCGGAACAAAAGCGCAATCCCACAATGACATCCAGGCTAAAGACTGCCCTGTCCAACGCGCCGCAACGGATTGACGGAGAGACACACTTCCAGGCCGAGAAGCTGCGACGGCTGTTGGCCAAGTCCGACGATCATGGTGGCCAGAATGCGGTAAGCTGGGTGCTTGAGCCCATATGTCACCTGTGATAACCCTTTGCGTTATAGGAGAACCTAAAGATAGCCTTTGCCGAGGGCTACTTGGCAGCCGCCAACGCCGAAGATTCTCCCAAGTCTGGAAAAACAATGAAGTATATAAAGGTATGGAAACGTCTTTGACTCGAGCCCAATCCTTTATTTGAGTTTTGGCTAATTCCCAGTAATTGTCACTAAGTTTTTACAGACTATCGTCGTAATCGTCGTTTTCCTGGGCATATTCCTGAGCTTCTTTACCACCTCGAACGGATCTGTATTTCGGTGAGCCTCCCTTTGCCCCTCCTCCACTGTTGCAGTTCTAATTTTGTTACCTTCCAGCAGCATCCAGCTGGGCAATCAGGTGGAGGTAGATCCCGAGGAGATCAACGTCACATTCGACGATGTCAAGGGCTGCGACGAGGCCAAGCAGGAGCTGAAGGAGGTGGTCGAGTTCCTCAAGAACCCCGATAAGTTCTCCAATTTGGGCGGCAAGCTTCCAAAGGGCGTGCTTTTGGTTGGACCGCCGGGCACTGGCAAGACCCTTCTGGCCCGTGCCGTGGCCGGTGAAGCCAAAGTTCCTTTCTTCCATGCCGCTGGCCCTGAATTTGACGAGGTCCTCGTCGGTCAGGGCGCCAGACGAGTGCGCGATTTGTTCAGTAAGTTAATATAATCCTCACCAGGAATCCGTTGCTGAATTTGGTTTTCATATTAAAGAGGCAGCCAAGGCCCGGGCACCGTGCGTGATCTTCATCGATGAAATTGATTCGGTGGGCGCCAAGCGAACCAATTCCGTGCTGCATCCGTATGCGAATCAAACCATTAATCAGCTACTCTCGGAGATGGATGGCTTCCATCAGAACGCTGGCGTTATTGTCCTGGGCGCCACCAACCGACGCGACGATTTGGATCAGGCTCTGCTGCGTCCCGGTCGCTTCGATGTGGAGGTAATGGTGTCCACCCCAGACTTTACCGGACGCAAGGAGATCCTGGGTCTCTACCTCACTAAAATTCTGCATGACGAAATTGATCTGGACATGCTGGCACGCGGCACCTCCGGATTCACAGGAGCGGACCTGGAGAATATGATTAACCAGGCGGCGCTAAGGTGAGGCTCCTCCTGTTGATTGAGAAATAGTTTTAACAGATCATTTTCCATTTCTCGCAGAGCTGCCATCGACGGAGCCGAGACGGTGAACATGAAGCACTTGGAGACGGCACGTGACAAGGTACTTATGGGGCCCGAGCGCAAGGCTCGTCTGCCGGACGAGGAGGCCAACACCATTACCGCTTACCATGAGGGCGGACATGCCATCGTGGCCTTCTACACGAAGGAGTCGCATCCGCTGCACAAGGTGACCATCATGCCGCGCGGACCGTCACTGGGCCACACCGCCTACATACCGGAGAAGGAGCGTTACCATGTCACAAAGCAGCAGCTGCTTGCCATGATGGACACAATGATGGGCGGCCGTGCCGCCGAGGAACTTGTCTTTGGGGCGGACAAGATCACGTCGGGAGCCAGCAGCGATCTCAAGCAGGCCACCTCGATTGCCACGCACATGGTTAGGGACTGGGGCATGTCGGACAAGGTGGGTCTGCGAACGATTGAGGCGTCCAAGGGGCTGGGCACCGGCGACACCCTCGGACCCAATACCATTGAGGCCGTGGACGCGGAGATCAAGCGCATCCTCAGCGACAGCTACGAGCGGGCGAAGGCCATCCTGCGGAAACACACCAAGGGCCACAAGGCGCTGGCGGAGGCGCTGCTGAAGTACGAGACGCTGGATGCCGAAGACGTCAAGGCAATACTGAATGACAACCAGACGTAGTTTCCCAGTCGGTGTGGATTGCAGGGTCAAGGGATACAGAGGGAGACCAGGACCTTTCATTGGACATTCAGCTAAACTGCTAAATATTATTTAGTTACAATATAAACAAATCGAGGATGGAGAGCCAAGCCAGAGCGGGACGCAGACGGAAAGTTAAGAAATAAAATGTTACACATATTTAGTTATGTTTTCCATCATCCATGTAGTATTAAATATTAGTTTGGAGTAATGAATAAAATTGAAGTCATCCCATCTGAATTTCGCGCTTTTGAAGTATCAGTGTGACCAGCACATGGACATGGATGGTCGGAATATAATAACTAGTATGTTTTATTTAATGGTTAGGCCGAATTACAGCAAATTATTAAATATTTCTTAGTTTATAAAAAAATAATTCCTAATATAAAAATCAATTTAAAAATAAAATTTAGCTGTAAAAATATAAATATAGCCAAATCTATCGTTATCGAAAACCAAAATAGATATATTAACATTCGATATATCGAATAGTTTTGTGGTGTGACGAGCCAGCACTAATTTCCAATTCATGTTTTTTTTTTCCTACAAGTAAATTGAGAAAATAATCAAAGAAAATGTGCGATTACAAGATCTCGGATCGGGCCTACACCAAGCTGATATTCCACGCGGCCAAGTATCCGCACCTGGCGGTCAACGGGCTGCTGCTGTCGGAGAAGTCTACAAAGGGTTCTGCGGTGGAAATCGTGGACGCGATTCCCCTGTTCCATCAGTGTTTGCATGTCACCCCCATGGCTGAGGTGGCCCTAATGCAGGTAATTACCAATTGCCGGTCTCTGGAACATGTGTGTTCTTTAATGAGGACGTTGCCCAGTTTAATGTGGAGCTAGATGGTGTGTTTCTCTACTCCTGCCTGGTCCACGTACTGCAAATGACCAGCTATCTGCATGAGGGTACGAATTCCAAATAAGAGAATTGTACATTTCATAGAACTTCTTTTAAAATAATGTGTTATTAGTCCTATGAGATTTTATTGAAACAAAAAAATGTTTAAGTAAAATCTTAGTATTATTAAAAATCACGATTTTAAAAAATGTGTCAGGTTCACATTGCTGGTTCTAGGTAGAAATGGTGAAGAATTCTATCCATTTCAATAAGATTAGGAAATATGTACTTTTTTAATGCCTTGACATACTATTTGTTAAGTATATTCCTTATTAGATTCAATTAAGGGGAGGTGGGTATGGTTATTTCGGTTTTAAAACGGGTCACTTTACAAAACTTTCTTTTAGCGAAACGGCCTAAGTTAGCTTATTAAATTAAATACCATATAATAACATAACATTTAAAAAATGTATTAAAAAATATTGGGGGAATCTCCCGAGAGCTTTAAATAAATAGTTGGTTTGCGGTGAACATCCTTACTGTCCACGGAATCATCCGATATATATTAAAAAACAATCTGACATAAAATATTAAATACAAAATAATATTTTTTAAAGAATAAGTGTCCCGAGGTACTTACGTGGCGTTTTTTTTTTAATGTTGACCTGATGTTTTATCAAAATTGGATGACAAATCCCTGAATTTTGACTACAGAATTAGGTAACTTTGTTAAATAAAAAATATAATAAATATAGTATAATTTAAAAATTAAAAAAAGCCCAATGTTGGTACCTGTAGAATTAGTTACAAAAATTATGTTCTAAATTTTAAAACGATTGGTCCAGTAGATGTTTAACATTGAACATTTGAACATAAATTGAACACGGAGGTCGTTCCGTTCAACTAAGCTAACTAAACTTCGTCAATGTTTATATGAACGATGGGAAACTTTGACATTATAGTCTTAAGATATTGGATATTTATAAAAAAAATTAAACAATTGAATTACTAAAAATAAATTAATAAAATTAAATTTATCCTTACATGTTCCCAACAACAATTCCAACAAATTCATACATTTTAAACATTAAATAATAAAATAAATTAAATCATAACCCACCCTTTCCCTTTCAGATCGATGCCTACGCCGAGCGCGAGGGCCTGGTGATTGCTGGCTACTATGCTGCGCCGGAGAACTTCTACGACAATCAGGTTGACAAGACCCCGGCGGCCAAGATAGCGGACAAAATTCAGGAGAACTTCAAGAACGCCTGCTTCGTTGTGGTGGACAACAAGCTGATGACCCTGCAGCACGACCGTGCCGCCATCCAGGTGTATAGCTGCGCTGGAGAGTCTGCCACCCGTTGGTCAAAGGCCAAGTTCACACTGTCACAGTCATCGCAGACACTGGAGGGCGTATCGCTGCTGCTGAAGCGTGGTGCCATGCGCGATGTAGTGGACTTTGATAACCATCTGGACAATCCGGAAAATGATTGGACCAATGACTTCCTGAACAAGTCCTTGATTGACCTGCAAAAGCTGTACTAGTCGCCTGTTTTGAACGTACTTTTGTTTTAGTCTAGCAAAATCGCATTCGCGGAAGGGATGGAGAACACGCCGAAAATTCAACCTTGCAATTTAATTTATTGTAATTACAATTGGATTTCAGTAATCTTTAGAATAATGCATATAAGTTAAATAACATTCAACTAATTAATAAATAATCAATTCTTTCATCTTGTAGGCGTCGAAAGTGGTCGAGTGTCCGTGTCCGTGTCGGTCTGTTGGTTTAAGTAATATCTCATGTACGTCCCAGTTCGGTTCTGTGTTCGGTTCTGTTTTGTTGTGTGGAGTTAACCTAAGCGCGTTACATTTATCGTTAATAAATACAGATGAATATATAATATGTATATAATTTTGCTCTTGGTTTGTTTGTTTTTCTCTTGTCTCGTCGCCTGGCTCCTTGTAAATTGAAATATTTTACAACAATATTGTAATTATCGCGATTGCTGATTATACATAGGTATACATAATACGTACTTATGTGGATATATCGGAGATCGAAAGTATCGCAAAAATGTTTATTAATTTCAGTGTAATGTATATTTTCGTATATGTATATATATAATCTGATCTCAACGCATAACGAACTCTTTACACCGTGTACACTGAACGTATATAGTAGGGGAACGGGATTACGGATTACGGATAACGGATAGCGGATCTCGGACCTCCAACTGGATGCCATCCTGCGTACTTTACTCGTATTTGATTTGCCAGTTATTGTATTCTTAATGCTTTTTGAGTTCTCTGTATATGGGGGAGAGTATATGCTTGTGTGAAATATCGCGAGCTCTGACTTGGTTGGATTGTTTTCACCCGGTGTCCGCTGGAAGGGTTGGGCAGGTGTGGGTGTGGTCGTGGACGTGGGGGTACGGGTACTCTGTTCTACGTGGGGGCGCCTTTTTGATTATATCCTAGCTATACAAGTGCGCCTGAACACGCAAGCATTGTCGGTATGTAAGAGCTCGAGACTCTGTTCACATCGCGATGAATCTGGATTGGTGTGTCTTGTGTCCTGTCATCACATCACATGCTATGTTAGTTGATCTATAAGAATGCAATAGAAGAGGCAACAATGGATCAGTGAGATGCTGCGTGGGAGGCGACCATGTGGGAGTGAAGTACACCCATAACGGAAGATGTTAGGCAATTTGGAAAATGTCTATATAAGGTTACGAGATGTACGCATGTTTCGGATGAGCGTGTGCCACTACGGATGTGTATGTTAGTGTCTTTGCGGTTCGGAATAGGGGGGGTTTCTGTGTGTGTGTGCTGCGGATTGTATCTAGAGCTGGCCACCTCCGATATTTACCATTCCCGCGGACAGAGAGTTGATGGCATCTTCCACCGTCGGCTTGTGTCGATCGATTTTAGATGAGTTTATGGGCGAGAAGTTGTCTACGATTGCAAGCGTGAACGAATACACATATACAGATAGATATAGAAACACAAAAAGCGATTTCAAAGCAAATCTCAAGTGCCAATTACCGAGATCACCACTCGAACTGGAGTCCGTAAAACTGGGTGTGCCCTCTGTCCATGTGGGAGTGGAGCCCTCACCTGAAGCGGGCGGTGTCCAGGCCAATCCCCCGCGGGATCCGTACTGGCTGCTCGATGACGTGTCCACCGCCAGCAGTGTGTCCAGATGCACTTCCGAGACGCTATCAAATAAAAGTATTAATTTTAGTTTCAATTTCATTGAAAAAAAGACTCACCTGACGATGTCCTCTTTGTAGGAGCCTCGGTATGCCGGTCCAATGTTCATCTTTCGGTCCAGGTAGTACGACTGCTGCTGCGTCTGCGACTGCGACTGCGACTGCTGGTGATGGTGGTGGTGATGATGGTGGGACCGGCGACCCATCGACGAGGTGCTGGTGCTGTTCTTGTTCGAGCTGTCCTCGGAGATGTCGTCAAAGGCGGGGGGAGGAGTCGAGCTGCATGATGGCGTTGTGCCTAGCGATACAATGAGCAGAGCAGAACATACAGCGGAATGAGTGACAGAAGAACCTAGTAGTAGAATCGGGGATTAGGATGTGTGTGTGTTTAGTTAGGGGTAAGCTAGATGCAAGCGGGGAGCTACTCCCGTCTCAGTCCCTGTCCCTGTCCCGTCGATCCCTCGCTCTCAGGTATCGTGGATGGCGCTGCCTTTGGCGCCCGTCTCTTGCCCCTCCTCGCCTGCTGTGGCGGAAGATTCCTTGGCAGCGTTACGGCCGGCGGAGGATCCATTAGCTTGGGCAGCGGTCTCTTTGGGCGATGTGTCGCCTCCAGCTCCCGCTTCACCTCTAGGAACGCACTAACCGATTGCAGCAGATTGTCCTCCTCCTGCTGATTCTGACAGTCATCGCCTCCGAGCGCTAGATCCGCATAGTGGAGGTATCGATTCCTCTTCTGCTGACGCTTCAGCTTCTCCTGAACTCCCCGCCTGGGGGAACGCTGGCTGGGAATGCTGCCCGAGGATCGGGAACGCCCGGTTCGATAACTCTCCGCGCGGATGGGTGGAAAACTCCTGACTATGGAGCCCACGGAGGATCGCTCGCTGCGAGCCACGAAGCTGTTTTGCCGGTGGAATATATCCACGTGGTTGAGCAACCGCGGCTGCTGGCGCCGGTAGCTGCTCTCGGAACGAGCAGTGGAATAAGCCGAGTTCAGGGATTCCCGGCGTCGGAACGAGGAGCTGCGGAGCAGAGCCACCGTTGGATCCAGCAGGGAGGCGGGTGGAGCACTGGGCTCAATGCTAACCGGCGGATCGAAGAGATCGTGTAGCTCCAGCCAATCCTGGACGTTGCTGGGTGAACGACGATCGCCGAAACGCGGCATGCCCTCGTGCTTGGGCACCTGGAGGGTATGTATGTGTGCTGGTGCCTGGGAAGGATTAGTAGTGTGCGGTTGTTGTGTACCTGGCGTCGAGCGATCCTGGGCATCCTTGCGTCGCGGTGAGCCACGCGGCGGCACTGGCGGTGGCACCCTTGCCTTTAGGTTGCTGGCTGCCGGAGTGCGTTGCTTGACGGGTGGTGGAGCCCGCTCGTTGGCGGCACTGCCGCTAGCTGAGCCTGCAGCAGATGCACCTGCTCCTCCCACCGCGCCCGCTGGCGTGGGCTCCGTGGTGGGCGGCTTTGCTGGCTGATGGATTTTGCCACTGCTGTGGGAGTGCGAGGTGTGAACCGCTGGGGAGAGTTAAGGGGTAAACAGATTATATTACGAATATATAGAGGGTGAAAGGACCCTTAGGGTTCGTAGAACAGAGCACTATGGGATTTTTAAGGGACATAGCTTCCACTTACGCCTCGTGACCGCCTCGCTTTCGCTGTCAATGGAGCGCTGTATGGCCTTTGACAGGCTTTTTCTCTTCGAGGGCGAATGCTTAAGCGCTGCAAAATGTGTTTAAAATCAAGGATTAGTTAAAAACCTTTACAAAGGAGTGTTGGTACAAAAAGCTTAGCACTTCCGAAGCAACTACGCAAAGCCTTAGAGCAATACGGCTGCCGGGAAGCCAAGGATGCCAGGGTACGTGGACTTAACTAACGTGATATAGAGAGGCATGCTTGGGCGTCCATTTCGAAATCATATGAAAACCAAGAGGTGGACAATATAATAATAAAATTGTTATTAAAACCGCTTAAAAAAGGTGTGTTAAGTGAAACTCAGGTGAGATATAATCAAAAATAGAGACAGAAAGAGAGAGACATCGATCATTAGTTTCTTTACCTATGTAGCTGGTTACCAAGGTACGAAATTTTCTGTGATTCCCCTTGATCTCGGGGAGATCCACTATATGCGTACGTAAGAGTGAGAGAGTGAATGCATTCGAGACATGGTCAAAAAGAAAGCAGAGAACAGAGCGGTTGTTGGATATTGATTTGATTCGATGTTGGTTCAGATGCTCCACAACGGCGTCTACTCAGGCCAAGTGTACCATATTGCATTTTTGCTGCCACCGATCAATCGATCAACCAAAATTAGCAAGCTACAGGTGAGTGTCTAATGGTGTTCGGTGTGTCTGTGTGAATGTAATCGGTAATTGGGGGTGTACGAGTGTGGTTTTTCTACTCAAAAACAGTCTGCAACTGGAACTCGAACTGAAATTGTAACTGAAACTGGAGGAGTGCTTGCATAACTCGGCCAACTGCACACAAAAATGCCTTACAGTACGAGTACTTAGCCCGACTTCCACGCCCACGCCCACGGCCCACTTACGGGAGGGTATCTTGCGGAACACGGTCTTGGCCATAAAGTTTTGGAATCTTTGAGCATAGAACGAGGGACGGCACACCGAAACGGTTTCCTAAAAGGATCAAAAAAAAAGGGAATTTTCATTAGAAACATCAAAAACGATTTCTTTTAAAGTTTCTTAAGTGATTTTGGTTTCCTGTGCCGCCTTAATAGCTCACCCCATCGTGTATGATGCTTTTGAATGTGTGCTCCAGCTTCTTTTTCAGCCTGTAGGATTGCAGAATGTCGATGATGCCGATGTAAAGGAGCAGGCGTTCGCCCTTCTCACTTCTAGCTGGAATACCGCCAGGTCTGAAAGTTATAAAAATCATTACATCCAGAGGTGATGGAAATATAAACCCCTAAGACTTACGGCACATCCTCCTCGTCATCGATGGGCTCGCTCTCCGCCTGAATGCTCTCCATGGCCGTGGAATGGGCCACCAGTCGCTGGCGATTGACGGACCTATAAGCCATACTGGATTAGCTCTACAGATCGGTTCCAAGGCAACCTATACAAGAGATACCCACTTATTCCTGCTAATGCCCGTGGCCGTGTCACGATCTTTGCCATCGCTCTCTAATCCGTCCAGCGCTTCGTCCACATCCACATCGGAGTCCTCGGCCAGCGGCGCCCTCACCGGCTTCCTGTGCTCACTCTGCTTCTCCTTCAGTGCAATGTCCAGGTTGTGAACGCCCAGGAGCAACGAGTAATCCATGATCTTGAAGGACTCCAGTACCGTGCAGTCGCGCTGAATGGTCTTGATCAGCGCCGAGTACGTCTCGGCCTCCAGGAATATGCCATTGGGATGCTGTTCCATGAAGTCGAGGTCCTTGTACGTGGGCGACTTCTTGGCCCGCTCCGCCTTGTTGGCCTTGCGCTTGAAGGTGGACCCCTTGAGATCGTACTTCAGGTGCATCTTCACGGACGAGGGTAGCAGATTGTTCATGACCACCAGGCGAATGTTTTTGGCGTTGCTCGTCTGCAGGCAGTACAATCCGAAGAACTTTGGCAATAGCGTGCGCGGATTTTGATTAAGATTCATATAGTAACTGCAATAACGGTGTATTTTAGCGATAAATATTGGTTATATTGGTAGAGGAAACCCACCCAGGCAGTAGTTTCTGTAAGAATTCACCCTCCTTGTGTTGCACCGTCTTGATGATGAACTCGTCGTCGTCCGTCAGGTAGAATATTGAACCGGAAGCACCAGGATTGGACAGTTCCCGCAACGGGGACGTGCACATGGACATCTGCAAGGGGTCGTTTAAGCAACTTGGATTAGCAAAGAGCATAAAGTTTTACCATAAAATCATCTGGTTGGATGCCAAACAGATCCCGAAAGTAGCGGAAAGCGATGGGCGCGTAGATCTTATATCTGAACTCGCTGTAGTGGTGGGCAGGTGTAAGGCTAGATCCCTCTGGCGGAAAGGTGATGCTCTCGATCTCCCAGAAGTCCATCATAAGTAAGTCCCGCTTGGGCTTTGAGGCAAGACTGCCGACCTGTCAAGTGGATAATAAAGTGATTATTCGGGAGTTTTTTCAGGGAATTCTTTTAGATACCTAATTTTTGTAAACTTAAAAATATAAATAATTTAAAATAATACTGATAATCAATTAAATATCCTTACAGTGTGTTGAATGCCCAACTGAATGGAGCCCATAATCTGCGACGTCTGTATCTTCTTGTACGTAATCTCGCCGCCCTCACCGACTCGTCTGTGGCCAATCTTTCGCTCCTTGTCCGACTTGTTGTTGCCCGCACGTAACGGCCGACTGCCCAGCTGGAGGAAGAGTAAGTGAACCGGGATTAGGCACGAATTAATTGGCCTCCAGTGTCCGCTGCCCGGATGTACTTACCTCAGGCGATGAGTTGTTGCCCACATGGTCGTTGGAGGCTAAAAGGAGAACGGACAGAGAGCTTATTATTAGGCATCATGTTTAATTCAGGCCATGACGCAGTCGCCTGGTCAATCACCGCAACTTGAACTTGGCTGGCCAGGCCCTCGCCTCCACCTGCTCCTACGCTAGCTCCTGCTCAGCAACCTTGTAACTTTCTTTTGTTATCAATCCAAGAATATAAATATGAACCGATGGAAGTCCGTCGTCTGTCAGGTGGTGGTTGATGTGGGGTTGGAAACATGCGAGGGCCGGGGTGTAGGTGGCATGCGGGGGTGCGTCGTCGTGCTGCTTCTTCTGCTTGCCCCTGCCTCGCTTCCCTTCCACGCCACGCGAGACACATGCGCCAGGGGCGCACTTCCATTCGCCTGTCATTGATTTTTTGTTCGCTTTCGACGAGACGGGGAAAATGATGTGACGGTTGGTGGATAATAGTTACCATTGCTGGGATCCACCTGCTTGGCCTGCGACGTGGAGGAGCTGTCCATGTCGATGGTGTTGATGGTGTCGCCATCGCCGGAGGCCATTGTGCTCCTCCAAGTGTCCCTCGCTCTCTCTCTCCCTCTTCCTCCCCCTCGCTGCCTGTCTCTCCTCGCCTCTGCTAGGACTTCACTAGGACATGCTGTCGTCGTCTGATTGGAAATCGGAGCTAATCGTAGCCGTTTTAAGTTTTTCGCCTTTTCAAATCTGCAGGGATTATCCAATCGAACGGGTTAACTGGGGGCAGGAACCTTGGCTCTCTTGTCTGGCGCTGGCGTCAACGTTTTTGCCTGTCTAACGGTGATGTTGATGGCTCCTCTGCCACTGCTGTCATTTTCACTGCATACTCATAGGCTCACTGGAAGCGCCTGGAACGGCTGGAAGGGTGTGCGCAGGAAGGCGCGCAGGGCTGCAAACTCACACAACGCAGGGTTGCTCGTGTTGAGGATTCAAATTCGAAATCTTTTTGATATCGAAATTGGGCGCAAATATTAGCATTCCTAGACAAAAAAAAATTTATTTGGATATATCTAAAATATATGTCGTAATTCTGTAGGTTATAAAGATTTAATTCTTTTAGTTTTTATTATGATTTATAATTGGCCTCGAATCCCATCTTCCTTTTGAAATAAAAAACATATTTTTTGGCAGTTAAAAGCCACGACGAAAGCGTTCAGTCTAATGCACTTTTACTTGTTCGTTTCTTTTTTTATTATTAGCGTTTCTGTATCTCAATTAGATCTATACATCAGATATAACTATCATATATATATATATATTTATTTATTTATGTGGTAAATACGTATGTATATGAATACAATAATTTCTTGTAATGAGTGTTTTCATTTTGTTTCTAATGGGTTCGTTTGCTTTCGCATTTTGAGTTTTGTTTTTTGTTTGTGGTGTTTTCTTGTTTATTTGTGTTTCGTTTCCTTAGACATTACATGCATGTACAAAATAAGCGCTTTTTTAAAAATACCGCAAAAAATTACGTTTATCCGTTAAAAGTCTATTTAAAAATGAAATATCATTAAATATTCTAGTCATCAAAATATATAAAAAACCAATATGGCCTACATCGAAGGACACTACCGAACTAACTGCTTAGAGCTAAGGATGCGATGGACATCACAACGGCGACCGTTGTCCATTTGCGTTGTATAGTTGAGGCCTTATCTGTAAGAAGAATGGGTGTTACAGCAACAGGTATCTTGGGCCTTTGAGGCAAGTGTTGTTGCCTGCTTTTATGCGCCAAATTAATTGTTTTAAAATACCGCCAAATTTCAAGTATTAGATACAATTTATTCAATTTAAATTTTAAATACAGAAGTGCAGGTCTGTACTCCTTTCTCTCTGCTTACCTGTACTTACCATAAAAAATAGTCTCTCTACGTTTGGTATAGTTGGTGCCAATAAGGATAAACGCACAGGTGATAGGGGTGGGGGATTCGATTTGATCTTTAGGAATGCGCGTGCGCACGGTCATGCTATAGAGGCCACTGGGGTCCTGGTCCAACTGCGTCAGCACCGACTCCAGTATGTGAGTGTCAAACCTGCGGACAAAATTCTGAGTTATTCGATTCCGTGGCAAAGAAAAAAAGAAAGAAAAAAAGCCGCCAAATTGGCATGCTCAGCTTACATGACCGACAGCATAGGTTGCGGAAAGACGTGCTGGACCGCACACATAATGTCCACGTCCGTACGCGCGACACCCATCCGCGCCTCCAGCATGAAATCCGACTCAGGAACTGCCAGTTGGGGAACCATGGGGGATTCGGATTCAATGCAGACAGGAGCCAAAAACAAAAAAGCCGTGAGAATTAATCAAGTGTCAAACTAAACAGCGAGACGAAAAGAAACAACATAAAGGAGTCGAGTCTTCCAAAGAAAAACACAGAACAGGACAAACAAGCGCCGGTGGTTCCGGCCACCGCAGAGACTGCCACATGACACGCATGCAAATATGAAGGGAAATCACACGTGCGCCAAACAGAAGGGGGAATCAACGTCTGCACAGCGAGAAAAGGGGTTACCCTTTCTTCAAATTAATAATAACTAATCGGAATTATCACTTGGGCATTATTAATAAAATGGAAATAAGTTCTCTCAGGCTATCTTATATAAAATTGCATCCTCCTATTCCTATTCCTATATCCAACAACAACAATAAACACTTTAATAATAAATGTCCCGCCTTTAAATTTGATCTGCAAAAGTACTCCCATTTAAAAGTACATTTCTTTAAGTGTATAATGGACGTACATATAGTTGTGTTTGCTTAAATAAAGGAAAACAAATATTTTTCATTACCCTTGCAAATGGTATGAAAATATTCGCGAAAAGTATAAAAGGGAATGGATTCGTTGAAGGCTATCAGAAGTGAAATTCCAATAAGAATTGAAGTAAATAAAATAAAATAAGACTTTCAGGTTTAAAAATAATATTTTAATTGTGGAAACTGATTCGGGAAATTGATATTCCGGGGATATTTTTCATGTTCATTAGTGAAAAGAGAAGCTGTAAAGTGACCGAATTTTGTGGAACACACAAATAAGTTACGGAGCAAGCTTAAAAGGAAGCGACTTTAATTTATTACTGACGTCTCAACTTTTTATACTCTTGTTTATTACTATGTAACTCATTAAGTTTTCCCCAAAATAGATGAGCCAGCAAAAAAGAGCGAAGGCAAACTTAAATGGAGTAACATGGCATACAGCCAAGATGTGTTCAAAAGGGGGAGGGGGTGGGATAACCAGGAATGAACCAAGAATGTCCTACACTAAGCTGCCTCCTGGCTGGCTGGCTTGACTTGACTTTTGTAAATTGGCTCAAAGTACATAAATCATTACGTTGTTCTCTCTGTGTACACATTGTCCCAAACCCCCAACAAACACCTTCATATGCAAACACACAAGTCAAGACGGCAGTGGCGGCAGTGGGCGGGTCACCCGACTGAGCCACCTTACACCTAACTCTTTACACCTTACACCCTACGCCATACACCTGGCGCCTGCTCATAACCCGACACAACCCACACAGCGCACACCCTGGATGGAACCGCACATCTTTCAGGTGTACACCGCCGATCCGTGACACCCACCGATTATTTGCAAGCGGGCACTCCGCTTATCCGTGGTCTGAAAGGTCTGCACCGCACACGTGTACTCCCCCGTCATGTTCCAGTCGGGATTCTTTATCGATATAACACCGGGACTGCCCTCCATGGCGAATAATTTGGTGTCTATCTTCGACTTCATGAAGCCCTGCAAGCGCAAGAAAAAGACAAAGACGAGGGGGGTTTGTATTATGTTAATTAATTTCGTGACCCTTCGGGCAGTGCTGCCAACGACCTATATCAGGGTACCAGGACAGATCAACAAAAGGGAAGCGGCAAAAGGGATAAGAAGCAGGGGCAACTTCCTTATTCTTGGTAAATTATGATTAATACGAATTATGCTTTTTTTCTGTTATGCTATTTTTTAAGGAAAACATGCTTTGAACTTTAAATTTATTTGATTATGTACTTAAATTGTCAAAATATCTTAGTTAATGAATTTTAAATTAGTTAAGAAAAATAAAACTGGCAAAGAAGAAGGCTGGCTGTCTTCCAAGGCAATTCCCTGTATTTAGTTTTGACAAGTCCTTTCCGTTGTTCCTGGCCAATTTCTTAAAGAAATCTTTGCTTTAAATATTTTAAATATATATTCAGTAGTAAATTTACATAAGCTCTTGAACCTTTTTAAAATAAAGTTAACCTTTCAGGTGAATTAAAGCTCCTCAGGGAACTAAATAAATGCAGAGATGTGTCAGGTAAAAGGACATAATGACAGCACTGGCCCTTCGTGGTAAGTGAATCGTGACTCACCATGGCGAATCCTTTGACGGAGGGTATCCATTGGTAGATGGAGTGATTGTTGAACAGCCACTTCAGGACGAATCCCTGCTCCCCCTCTCCGATCTCCACCTCACAGTCCAGGACCAACGGATCGGGTTCCCGGTCACGCACCAAAGTGTAGGTGTGCGGCACCCGCAGGTTGGTGATGCGCACCGAATGGGACACTGGGGGGATGATAGACGGGATGTGATTACTGTAGGGATTTCCCGCAACACCGAGCACCGTGTTTCTGGTAAGGCTCACCCGTGAGGAGCGTGAGCCAGGCCACCGCCAAAGCGCACAGCCTCCGGCCGCGCCAGACCGCCATGAGAGCGGCCTACTTCGAAACTGGTTTCCTTAAACTCTCCAGATCCGTATCTTGCGCGACTTGGTCCGCTGCTGGTTTCACCTCAGGACACTCTTAGTACCTAATGCCGTTGGACGCTATAATACTTATCGTGGACTATTGTGGACACTGATTTGTATGGATGCTTGTTGGGGGCATGCAGACACAGTCATTATCACCAATCTCAATCACAGCAGCGGCAGGGGGATGTTTTTTTTTTATTTTTAGTGGGGGGGAGGCCTGGCACAAAAACTTTTCTCGCTCAGCACCTCTGCAGCAGCCTCGGCTCCTTGGCTGGGCGACAGGACATCTCGCTACAACTATTATAAACTCCCTTTATGACCCGGGCCATTTAAAAACTTTTGCACATTGCACACACACAACTAACTCGCTTTTTGTTGTCCTGAAAAATCGACTTTTGCACCCGCAACCGTGCGTTATAGTGTCTGTCTCTGTGTGTGCGGGCGCCCACCTCTATTAGTGTGTTGGTGGAGTCCTTTGGGAGCGAATTATTATGCCAAGCCGAGCGGAGTTCGTACTTGTGCCTGGCGGATACCAATAGGTAGTGTTGGTATCTTCTGCGGAGCTCTGTTGTCCCGCTTCCAGGCGCAGCTTTTAATGTTTTAACACTGGAAACCAACGCACTACTACTATGTCGCTTCCGGAGAGCCAAGCTTTTGGTAGTGCAAGCGAGAGCCGAGCTTCACGGAGTTGTTGTCTCGCCCCGTCTCGCTTCGTCCTTAGCCAAAAAACAGCTGAGCGGCGGCCATTGCGCAGGTGCATGGAAACTAGCGGCACTGATTTACCGTTGTTCAAGGGTTGCCACATCGTTTGGTAGGTATTTAGGCGGTTAATTTAAAAAAAGTAAAAGCGTTTTAAGCAGTAATTCGTTTGATTAAAGGATAAAATATGGTACAATATAATATTTACTATAAGAGAATTAAACAAAATAATAAATATATAATTAACATTATTAATTTCTTACAATTTAATATATATTTAATTACCTTTTAATGACTATAGCTTTCAACCCTCAAATAAAATACCCCACCACTACCACTACTATTGTTATGTTTGTTGTTTATTAAATTTTCAATAACATCAGCAAAATCCTTAGACTAATTTATAGTTAATAGTGTTCTGTTCCACTTGCTTGGATGTGTTACAATTACACGCACGCACACACGCACACTTACACATGAATAGTACTTGTACGGTATAGAGAGATATGGAAATCCAGAAGCTCGATTCCCCGGAATTCGCTTTAAAAGTATGCCTATAAATGTGCAATGCATCAGATTTACATGGATATACGCGCCGATATATAGTACGTAAGTGGACTGACTGGCAACTATAGCGTTGACTTTGATTTGGTCGCATTTAAAAACTCGTGTGCTGGCCTGCTACATCCTACAGATTCAGATATACACCTACTGATCACTACTTGCTGCTCGGGTTCGGTTTGGGGAGTTGGGGGTTTCCTGTGGTAACGGGAGGAGCGTTAAAACGTGCTTAGATCGAAACTGAAATCACCAATAGATTGGACTGTACACAGGACAGGCTTCGACTGATCCCGCCTAGTCGCTGGCCTCCTCCTGGCTGCCACCGTGCCGCAGATGGTGGCCAATAAGCGTCTCGATGCGGAAGTCCTTGGCGCTGGTCTGCTTGCTGGTTCGCAGGCTCACCAATGGCTCACTGTCAAAGTGTCCTCGTGTCCTGGGACTGCGGCTGGCGGCCTCTGCATCCGCGAAGATGAGGGATTCAGGCGGCGCATCCAAGCGATTCGTACAGACACTGTCCACGGAGTCCGAGATGTGCGAGTCCTCCTGCTCGTTGCCGCTTTCCACGTCGATCTTGTCCTCGCAGGAATCGTCATCCGCCTCGCCTTCAGCCTCACCATCCACATCCGCCTCTATGTCCGCATCATCGGTGTACACATTGAGATCCATATAGCCGCCACGCGGCATTCTCTCCGGGTAATTCCCATGGCCGGGAATGCCCGCGGCACTGGCCACAGTCGCCACATCGAAGGCGTAGGGACTTTTGTACTTGGCGGCTCTGCTGCTCTCAGTTGGGCCACCCCCTCCTCCGCCTGATGCACTGCTATGGGGCAATATATCCAGCGCATCCACTCCTCTTCCGCGATTTATGAAAGGCAGCCGGTCGAACTTGTCACCGGACTGGCTGCCCTGGTAAAAGGAAGCCTCCGCATTGGCAAAGAAGTTGAACTTCTTGTCCGCCCGCAGAGCAGAATCAAAGACATCCGCCGGAGTGTGGCCCACATCAAAGTCCCGGCTACCGTTGAAATTGGGCACATTGAAGTGCACCGGAACAAGGGGCACTGGCTTGCGGATCCAGAACGGGGACAGGGTCCCAAAAACCGCCGGGAAGGAGAAGCGCTGCATTGTGGGAGCTCGTTTGTAGCGCTTGCGACGCCGCAGGAAACTGCCATTGTCGAACATATCCTCGGCCAGCGGATCCAGTGTCCAGAAATTGCCCTTGCCCGGATTTCCCGGTTCGCGGGGCACCTTGATAAAGCAGTCGTTCAGACTGAGATTGTGCCGGATGGAGTTTTGCCAGGCGGGGAACTTGTCCTTGTAGTACGGGAAGCTGCGGGTAATAAGGAGGGCTTTAATTAGTTTTGATAGGAAATAATTCAGAATATTTAAAAATTAATTAGTAAAACATTAGGTAGGTAGAAAGATTAATATTCCCGATAATAAAATAAAAAAGCAGATAGAATCCTATTAATCAGAATAAATATAATTATAAATAACAAATTATTTCTGTGAGATTTATTAGTTAGATGCAAGTAGAGTTGAAATCCGTCGCTTTAATTATTCTTAAGAAAATGTAGTTCTAAGTTTGTACAAAAAAATAAACCATTATTAAGACAGTTAATTTTTTACTTATATGTCTTAATTTTACTTTAAATGCTGACGAGTTGCATAAACGTTTTGTTAGTTTAAGGAGCTCTTTTGTTATTGTTGTCGTTGGTTACAAGTTTGTTTTTGAATAATGTTATTTTAAA
>JAEIIJ010011213.1:0-13130 GCA_018904815.1 Drosophila ogumai | reverse complement strand
TTTAATACAAACATTTAACCCTAAATATTTAGATTTTTTCAACACAAAATTTAACAGAAAATTGCCCAAAAGTTCCTTAAAAAAATGTGATTTGCCATGTACATTTTTTCCCAGATTTTTTGTCAGATTTTAAAGTCAAAAAACCCGAAATTTTAATTAAAAATTTAGTTAGTTAAATAAAAAATACAATAAAAACTTGTTAACCCTTAAGTATCAAGGAGAAAGATAAGTAATAAATACAAATTTTACCTTTACTTTGGTAATAATTTTCGTTGTAAAAAAATCATAATTTCTTTATTTTAAAAGCCAACGATTTTGTGTGTTTTACAAGGTTTCAAGTTCGCTTACGAGAACCCAGTGATGCTTTCTCCTTAGTCCACAACATAGATTAGATTCCTGCCCACTTCTGTCAGCTTGCCGCCCTGCTCCAGGCTCACTTTCTTGTTGTCCACATCCAGGATAAAGTTGCCCTCGCCCAGCACACTCTTGCCCGTTTTGTAATCCTCAAAGTTGGGTATCTTCCGGGGACCCAAAAGAGGATCATCATAACGCCAAATCTTAAGATTAGCTGCAGCATCCGACTTCAGGCCTATGAGCTTGGAAAGCTTTTCGCGTAGAGACTTGACTGTGTCGCCTTCGGAAATGACAGTGTTGATTTGGAAGAGTGAAGAACGTTCAATGGGATTTGTGAGCTCAACGCTGACATTTGGAGCCACGGTGAAGTTGATGAAGGGCGAGCCAGGGCGTACTTCCTCACGGGTTTTCTCTGGAGCCGAGGGGTCATCCGTGTACTTGATTTCGAGGACATCGAGCTGGAGAGAAATGTTATTTTAAGATTATTTTGATATAAAATTCATTCATACTTACATCCAGTGTGTTTTTCAGGTAATCCACATTGCTGATGAGCACCTGACGCTCATCAAACTCCAAATTAACAGCCAGAGCAGCCACACCCTTGCCGGACTCCACCTTCTCCCTTATCATCTGGGCAAAGGGCATCACCCGCTTCATGAACTTCTTCAACTCCGCTTTTTGTTGCAGCGTGGCAGCAATGACTTTGTTATCCGGCAGGGATTGGGTTTTGTTAAACAGCTCCCGCATGGTGTCCAGGACACAGCATTGCCAGGGAGGATAGGTCTTGGCCACCCAAATAAGGCCACGATTGGGTTTTCCCGCTGGCTGATCCACCGCCTTAGCCTTGCTTTTCACTTGCTGCAAGTTCTTCAGGTTCAAGCGGAAAGAGTGAGCTGCCTCCATGAGGTATTCCGAGCACATGATGTCCACCTCATTGATGTCACCCACCTCGGGCCAACGCGCATGAACAATGGACTCCTTGTTGCCCAACAGACCCCAAACATGATCCGCCACGTGGGGACAAATGGGAGACACCAGCAAAGCCTGACGGCGGATGAATTCCAGCACCAGATCCTCGTGCATGCCTTGAGAGCCGCACAGCTCCCGGTACTTGTCCCTGGCCAACTGGAGCTCGTAGAAACCGCTCCTCAAGGCCTCCTTGAACAACATTTTGCGGTAATTGTCATCCGTTTGCTGGGTCTTCAAATTGATTTCACTGAGAAAGACCTTGTCGTTAAAGGTCTTCTCCGAACCCTTCCTCAGGCTACTCCTCGTCTCCAGCATCTCCCTGACCCACTCAATGAAGGTGTACAGCCGCAGGATACCAGCATCTGCAGTGCTCTCCACAAAATTAGCATCCTCCACACTGTCGCCGGCGTCCGCCAGGCAGAGTCTCATGCCATCCGCCGAAAACTTATCCACCGCCTCGGTTAGGGTGAGGAAATTACCATCCGACTTGGACATCTTGGCGGAATTGAGCAACAAATGGCCATTCACACGCATACCCTTGGGCCACTTGGTCTCATCGTTCGGCCAAATGGCCGCATGGTTGTACAGGCAGAAGGTCAAGTGATTCTGGATGAGATCCTTTCCAGAAACCCGAAGATCCAGGGGATACCAGTACTCAAACTCGCGACGCAGCACAGCCAGATATTCCGCCTTGATATTGGTCTTTTTGGGCAGGGGAGTCTCCTTGAAGAAGATGTAATCCCAAATTTCAGCCGTCATGTCCGAGGGTTTGATGCCAAAGGGTCCTGGCTTTTCGCCGCGGAAGGTGCCGCCCTGCAGGAGATGCACTACGGTATAGAAGGCCATGTAAATGGTGGAATCCGACAGAGATTCAATCAGCCACTGCTCATCCCAAGGGAGTTTGGTGCCCAGACCATAGGTACGAGAGCAGGCATACTCGTGAAGCCAGTTTAGGATGGCCTCAAAGTTATTGCGCGCCTCCTCGTGGAAGGTCTCCATATCCTTGAGGATCTTGGTGGCCTGGGCTTGCCACACCGGCTCGCCGTAGTTGAGATACCATTGGTTGCACAGGGCCACCACGCACTCATCGGCAGAACGCGACATGATGGTCTTTTCGGGTTCGTAGTAGATGTCAGCCTCATTGGCGTCCACAAGTTTCTTTTGAAGATCCTTCTTGACATCTTGGATTTTGCGGCCAGCGAAATCTCCTACTAACATGATGCCGTCATAGAAACCTTAAAGGGGCAAGGGTAGAACCATTAATCTTTAGTAAACCCCCCCTCAACCTGGACTTACTCTTCAGGTAGCACAGCTCCTTGGCCTCCGCCAGCTTCTCCTTGTCGTTTTGGGATTGTATTTTCAGGGTCTCATAGGCATGCACAGCACTCAGCTTGCCTAGGGTGGGCACATCTATGATGGGTATGGGCTCAAAAGGCAAGACCATCTCATCCTTAAGACCATACTTCTGGCGGAAGGCCTCCTTCTTCTGCAGATCCACCAGAGCAGCGTAGTCATCGGGCGAATCAGAGGGCACTGAAGTCACCACGCCCGTGCCCTTGTCCTCCTTGATGCTCAGCATGGGCAGGGTGTAGATAGTCTTGTGTGGAGTCAAGGGAGCAGACAAGGAAACACCCAACAGATCCTGACCTGTGACTTCAGCCACCACTTTAATGTTTCCTTCTTCAGCAGTAAAACCCTGGTAAGCCATGTTACGGGCTGCCCGCCTGGTGCTAATCCAAACTTCATTGTCTTTGGTGGTTTGCCAGGCAATGTACTTGATGTCCGGATGAAGCCAGCAGTTGGTCTGACCATACATGGTTTCCGGACGCAGGGTAGCAGCCACCAAGTAAATAGTTTCCTTAATAGAGCTCAAAGCCTTGGGCTTCTCCAGGACCTTCATCTTGATAAGGGTGTACTCCTGGGGACCCACACCCTCGCCCGTGCTGCGATCATGATCCATGCAGGGCTGGCCATCCTTGGGCGAGTAAATGGTATACCTCTTGCCATACAAGATCTTGCCGCGCTCCTTCAAATGATTAAACTGCCAGCGGACAAACGAATCAAAGTAGGGATTGGCATCCGTGGTGATAAAAGTACGTCGCCAATCAATGTGCACGCCTATCCGCTTGAGATCCTTCACCGCCAGCGGTGGGAAGTAGTTCAGCCAGTGCTCCGCATTGGCGAAGTCCTTGATCTCCTCATCCTTGAGACCCAGACTCTGCATAATCTGCCATTGGTACTTAGCTGTGCCCGTCTTGGCCACCGCTTTGCTTTTCTTACCCTTGGACTTGTCCTTGGGCACCTCCGACTTGGTTTCCACGGGTGCCGGGGCCTCCTCTGCAATCTGTGGGAACTTTGGCGGATAACCAAACTGTTCCAGTTCGCGGGTTAGCTTGTCGGCGCAGGCTTTGATGGGCATTCCTGTGCAATGGAAGCCAAAGGGCCACAGGACACGGCGTCCTTTGAGGCGGTGATACCGCACAGAGTACTCCGCCTTGGACAGCGAGAAGGTGTGACCCAAGTGGAGCCTGCCATTCATGTAGGGAAACGGAAAGGTGACGAAAAATTTCTCAGATTGCCGCTTCTTGGGTGCCGTTGGGGCATCCGACTCGTGGACACGCTCCCTCTCCCATCGCTCCTGGACCTCACGCTCGATCTTTTGGAGGTACTCCACCTTAAAGGTGCCTTTCCGCTCAGTTGTGGCCTGTTTTTAATTAAAAAATATAAATAAATTAGCATATTTTTTCCCACTGGAAAATGCAGCCTGAAGTTGCATCAGCCGGTGGCATGTGTTCGTGGCACTTTCGGTGCGTCATCCATCTCGCCGGAATTCGTTTCTCCTAGAAGTACTCACCATAGTTGATAAGTTGAGGGACCGTGCAATTGTTTAAAACAATTGTTTCATTCAGTTCGCAGCACTTAACAAAAAATAAATTTGCAGTGCAACGTGTTTACCTCTGCCAGTGTGACCGTGGCTGAAAAAAGAATTTGCGACAAACGCGATTAATCCATAGTCTGTGTACCTCTGCAGAGGAACCTTTTGTTGTTAATTTTATTTTATTCAAATAAATTGAGTACTTCAAGTTATTTATTTAAAATAATAAGAATATAAATATTTAATCAAGTATTTAAAATGAAACATATATTCGAAAAATAACTTTTTTTAATATTTTTTCATATGTGCAAGTTAAAACTACAGGGTATCACCGACCCGACTACTTCATTTTCCCCTTTGTTTATTTTCCTCACCCTTATGGCATTTTGGTTCGATTGATTTACGGTCACACTGCTTCTAATTTAACCTAGATTTTTTTTCATTAATTAGTGTGACGAACCTTTAGGACAAAATTTAGATAAATTGTAACTTAAGTTAAGCGCCCCGAGCACCGACCAAGATGCGACCAGTATTCGCCTTCCTGCTGCTGGCGCTCCTGTGCTTCGCCAGCACCAGGTCCGAGAACGATTTCGAGGAAGACTCCAACGATGATTTTGCCGAATTCGATGATGAATTCGATGGCAGTTTTTACACGGAGCAGCCGGCGTCCAAGAGTGCCGAGGCCTCCGCGGGCGGCGGAGTGGGAGCTAGCCACGAAGAGTCCCGGGAAAAGGGACCACAGGAGCCACGTAAACCAGCACCAAAAGCAACGGTGGAGAGCGAAGAGGAGGAGGATGGCCTGGTAGAGGATGACGATGAGTTTGAGCACTTCCAGGTGAGCAAAGGGTTACGTGGGTCACCTGAGAGGGGGTTGACGGAGTGGGAAGTTGAACAGATGATACGTTGGGGTTTTATATTTAAATAATAGTGCGAATCTAACAGGGATAAAGAACCTTATCGGTCTCAGTTCGTATAAGGTTCCACTGGGTACTTAATTAATATTTATTAATTGCCATTAATTATGCATGAGACTGTGAAAAGAAGGTTGCAATACTTTCACCTTGCGAGGGAGAATCGACGGAAGAGCTAAATGTAGTACTAATTCTTTATAAACTTTAGATTAACCTTTAAAACTTTAAAGTTTTTGTAGGTCTGTAAGAAAGATTATCATTATTATGTAACTAAGATAAGAATTTGAGTTAAAAAAGTGGGCCTATGCGTAGAATAGTTTCGAAAACTTGGAAATTGTTTAATTATGAACTGTTTACAATAAAAAAAAGAAAAAAATTATTATTTATTTATAACATTTTCTTAACTAAAAATTTCCAGGACGAGGAAGAGTTTGAAGGCTATGACGGCGGCGACGCCAAGGATCCCCCCATAGATCAGAAGGTTGAGCCCAAGCTCAACATCCCCAACATCCCGCTGCATTTCCGCACCCACTGGGACTCCTACTGGATGGAAATGCTCATGGTGGCTGGTCTCCTGGCCTACTTTGCCAACTTCTTTGCAGGCAAGACCAAGAATGCTCGCTTGGCTCAGCTTTGGTTCAGCACTCACAGAGCCCTCCTGGACGAGAACTTTGCTTTGGTGGGCGACGATGGCAAGGCGGAGAACGAGAATCCGGGACTGATCAAGGAGAGCGAGAGTCTGTATACGTTGTGGTGCTCGGGCAGGACCTGCTGCGAGGGCATGCTCGTGGAATTGAAGATGATCAAGCGGCAGGATCTGGTGTCCTTGGTGGCGGGACTGATGCGTCCCCAGTTGGATCAGGCTCATATCAAAATTGAACTAACGCGAGGAGTAATGGATGCCTTTGTGTTTGCTGTGGGAAGCAAGAAGACCATAACCAAGGTGTTCAAGGAGTACACAGATTTGGTAATTATATTTTTAATAAGGTTTTTCTATCAACTATTAAATTTTGTTTAATTGCAGAGCAAATTCTGTAGCCTAGTTGGAAAGCCCGAGGATCGTTACAATGTACCCAATGGCTTTGGCGTCCTCTCCGAGGTCCCTGAGGCCACCTCGGCCATTTTAGAATCACGCGTTATCACTGCACTTAACAAGTACCAAAGCTATATCGATTACCTGCACATCTCGGACCAATTCAGTGGCCCCATCCAGCAGGAGGAGAGCTCCAGCACGCTCAAGCAGCCGGAGACCAAGGCGGTTCTGCTGGCTGGCTTCAACCTGCCCAAACATGCCGAAATGGAGACCATTAAACCGTTGTTATTGTTGATCTTTTATTTGATGGAACGCTTGAAGACTTATCGCATGTCCAAGGAGGTAATTTTATTTTTATTAATTCCTTAATTATCCTTTAATCTTTTCTAAAATAAAATATATTCCAGGGCAAAGCCAAATCCGATAAGAATCGTGCTCGCGTTGAGGAGGAATTCTTGAAGAGCACCCATGCCGCCCGTGCGGAGGCCGCTGCCCAGCGTCGCGAGGATAAGCGCAAGCAGGAGAAGGAGCGCATCCTGGCCGACGAGGATCCGGAGAAGCAGCGTCGCTGGGAGCTCAAAGAGCAGAAGCGTCAGGCCAAAAAGAATGCGCCCAAAATGAAGAGACTGGCTGTCAAATCGCTGTAGAAATCTGTTTATAGTGTGCCATTTAGTCGCCAAAATATGCGCTCCTCCTTACAGAAACGACCATTTGTAGCTTGTTCCTCTCAAATTTGCCAGAAAAAATAAAGCAATATCTATATATTTGTTTCCCATGGAGCGCCAAAAAGAAAGACTTGGGATTGTTATTTATTTGAGATTAAACAAAGTGTGGGTTGTGTTGTGAAGAAGATAAGTAAAGGCCTTTGTTTTAAGGAATTTCTAGAAAATTATATAATTTCAAATACCCATCGATTCCCATTCATATTTATTTATTAACTCTGAGATTTAGATTTAGACAAACAAATTTTGTATGATCAAATATTTGGTTTCGGGGAATGTCAAGGTAAGGCTTTAAAAACTTAGAATCCCATACACAACCCCTCTTAGCACTTGACGGGGAAACAGTTCTCGTTGGACACATAGGCGATGTGATTGCGCAGGGTCTTTATCTGCTTCTGGGCCGCATCGAAGCTGTAGGACAAGGTGTTCAATTGTCCCTGCATCTCCCGGATCACAGCCTCGCGATCGTTCACCGACAGCGATGCAGTGGCTCGGCACTGGGCCAGCTCCTTCTCCAAGCGATCGATTTGTTGTTGCTGCTGGGATTTGATCAGCTCGGCTCTTTCCTTTGTGCCGGCTATAATCTTGGCCGACTCTGTACGCATGGTGTCCAGATCATCTTGGGTGGACTTGAGCTGCTCGCAGAAGAGATCACGTTGGCGGAGGAGCTCCTCCAGTTCATTTCTGGCCTGAGTGAGCTCCATTTGGCACTGGGCCAACTGAGGCCTCACATCCACGCTGGTGGGCTGCTCCAGCTGGGTCTTGCAGGCCTTGAGTTCCTTGCAGACCACCACCAGTTTGGTTTGCATCTCGTCCTTGTCCTTGCAAACCTGAGCCAGCTTCAGCTGTTCGTTTTCCAGGAGCTTGGGGAAGTGGAGGAGCTCGTTGAGCTTCTCCTGGAACTTGGCACGAATCTCCTTGACTTCTGTGTTGATTTGCTGTTCAATGCGCTTGTTGTTCATGTTTAGTTTTTCCAGGGAGACGCACTGCTCCTCGACCTTTTGCTGGGCCAAGAGATACTTGTTGCGGTAATCCTCCAGCTGCTGGGATTGCTCCTTCATGATGCACTTGAACTCCAGTTGTTCCTCTTTGAGTTCATTGACACGGGCTCGGAGTAGGTTGAGTTCGGCAGCCTCGGCATCGCCATCGCCTCCCTTGGCGGGGCAGGGACCACACATGCCCTTCATCCTAAAGAAAATATCTTAAATGTTGTATTTTTTATAAGAAAAATCCTTAAAAAACCCACCTCTTCTGGAGCTCCTTGATCTGGCAATCCTTGCGCTGGAACTCTGTCAGCAGCCTGGTATAGTTCTCCTTCATCTTGTCGTACTTGTCAGCCTTGGTGTTGCGCTTGCCGCCGCATATGACCAATGGATCGGGATCCTCGGGGCAAGGTGTCCTGGGACAGGGCCTTGAGCAGGGATCCTGCTCCTCATCCTCATCATCATCATCGTCCATGCAGGGATCTGTCTGGGCCTGTCCATCGCGATTGCCCACCTCCAGCAGCAGCTTCTTCACCGAGCTTTGCATGCTCTGAATGCGACGCTTTAGCTTCTCCATGGATTCACTTGTGCCAGAGGGACAGGGCGGCGGACAGGGTGGCGGGCACGGGCAAGGCCGAGATTTGCGACGCTGTTGCTGACACGGCGGGCAGGGTGAAAAAGCATCGCTGCTGCTGGTACTGCTCTCCGGGCAGGGTTTGGGACACGGCTTGGGACTGCACACGGGCTGCGGTTTCTTGCAGCTCATAATGGCCGCTGCAATTTCATCAATCATTTTCTTATCCTCCGGACAGGCGCCCTTCATCTTCTGCATGGCCTTCTGCAAAGCACAGATGAGCTTGTCATCCTGCCCGGCAGGGTCACGACCGCCGCCGCAATCACTGGAGCAGGGCTCCTCGTTGCAGGGATCTCCACTGCCACTGTCCGGGGCAGGGACCCCAATGCCGCACATATACGGCGAGAGATTGTCCTCATCCACGGTGGTGGTCATGGGCAGCTCCCTGTAGTGGCGATGTGAGCCAAAGTTCTGCAGCTCGATGGCCCGGTTCATCATCACATGCAGCTTGATGTTCTCCTGCTCCATGCAGATCCTCAGGCGCTTGATCTCGCGCAGCTCATTGCGGGTCTTGCAGGGCTTGGCGCACATGTCCATGATGTTGCTCTTGATGTCCTGGATTATTTTGTTCTGGCAATCGATCTCCTTGATCAGCGCCAGGTACTCCATGTACATGCGCTTTTGCTCGGGATCATCGGAGGATTCGCCCAGCCGGGAGAACAGATCCACCTCGGGTCCCTCCTCCAGCATCTGGTGCTCGTCCATGAAGTTCCTCTCCTCATCCTCATACTCGCCGCCCTCATCCGTATATTCCGTGTTATCTGCCATCGCGATTTAACTAATAAATTTATACTTATTTTAGGGAGCAAGAATTTATATTATTTTGATCAAAATTTACTAAAGATTTTGTGTTTTTTTTTTCTGATTTTTTTTTTTCTTCTATTCTGAGGGGAGAAAAAAGTTCCGAAAATAAGTTGATCCTTATCTTACGAATAAAACGAAACTGACTGAGACCGAGACCCTAAGGTGTTTTCTATCTGGAAGACAGCTGAGAGCGGATTTCGGATAGCCTACTGGGATTCTGGGGGAGATGGGAAAGTGTGAAGCCCGAGGGTACTGTGTTTCCCTTCAAAGTAAACATTGCCAAGGTACCTTTACAAGTATGTTATTATATATTTTTATGAGTAAATAGAAAGAAAATAAAAAAAAATTATACTTTATAATAAATATATTTAATTTTGAGTTCATAACCAGGCGATTCGATTTAGCCATGTTTTCTTAACACAATCTTTTCGATATTGAATGCGTTATTTAATTTAAATGCTTATTGTTTTCCTGTTTTCAAAAAAAAAAAAAAAATTGTTTCTATCATCAGGCGATTCGATTTAGCCGTCTTTTAATACAATACTTTTGATATTGAAAGATATTTCTCTATCACTCCTTTTGTATCCACAAAATTCCAACTTGGGATTTATAATAATAATGCCCTTTATAACCCTTCCCCCCAGTAGGCTTTAGATCAAAATTCCAAACTAATTATTTTCGTAGGTAAAAATAATATTCTTTTTTTTTGGTAAACAAATGCTATACGTCATCAAAAATTCTCTGTTGCTAATAAAACAAGGCAAAAAATTCACCAAGTGCAAAATATAAACACAATAAGCCAAATTTTAGTAGATGCCAAGGTCGCCAAAAGCCACTAGACAACGCACACTGGGGTTTTGTCCTAAAGAATCAGCCGAAAGTCAGGCTTACCACCAATAAATATAAACAATGGGCATGGAAAAGGAGCAGCTTGACCAGACCTGCAGCTATGTGAGTCTCGCCAGGAGGAGCTCAAACCTCCAGGAGGATATTAGTTCCAGCAACACTGGCTTGACCTTCTTGGAGCACAGCAGTCCCAGTGTCCTGCAGTTGCCACCAAAGATGGGCATAAAGGAGCGGGATAGAGATCGTGATCGGAATCGGGATCTTGATCTGAGCGATGGAGAAAACTATTACGAAGACACCAACTCCGAGGCCATAGGCAGCAAGCTCAAAGAGGAGCTGACCAAGTACAAGCAGGAGCTCAAGGAGTACAACGAGACCACCAAGGAGCTGGAGGAAAAATACATGAAGATCAACTACGAGCTGAGCGAAATGCAGCAGAAGCACGATCAGTTTGTGGAGGGCAGGCGAAAGCATCCCACTTCGGAGGTGGAAATGGAGAGCGAGCCAGATCCCGAGGATCCGTACTACAACTCGACCAGCAGTGCCACTTCCAAGATAACCATCCGCCGTAAGAGTCCCCAGGTGGCGCAGAGCAACACCAGCTTTATGACGGTTCTGTCGGGGCAGAGTTCCTACCAGGACCTAGCCCGGAAGAAGTACTTGTCATCGGGTAGAAGCTCGCAGCAGGATCGTCATTCGCCAAAGATGAGCAAAAATTACGATAGTGGGATTTTGGAAACTCTGGCCAATCGGGTTAACAAACGAAGCAGAAAAAGCCAGGATCAGCAGGAGGAGTATATGAAGCCTCAGGGTTTTAAGAACATGTATAATGTGCTCAATGATGTGATCAATATTCCAAAGGTAAGAGAGACTTTCTGGGTTAAAGGAATATATTTACAAATCCCTCTTTCCTTTAGGAACGCAAGTACAAACCCGAAAGGGATCGAGATACCGGCCATGTGGGTCAACTCCTGACCACCATTCAAAGCCTGAAGAGCGAGCAAGTACAGTTCCGTACGGTCATCCAGCAGCAGCACGAGAGGATTGCCGACTATCATACCCGCTGCGTCAAGGCCCAAGAGATCATGAGCACCCAAAAGCATGAGATCGACAAGCTCAATGCCAACAACAAACAGCTGGAATCAAGCATATACCACGACATCGACTCCCTTCGTTGCAAGATCGACACCAAGCTTAAGAGCGTTTCCCATTTGCCCAAGATGATGCGGGAGGAGCACACCAAGTACGAGAAGGTAATGAGAGAGAACTGTCTACTGGCGGATAAGTTACATGTCCTCCAACAGGAGGCCATGCAACTGAAGGTCAAGATCGATGAGCTTGGGCGCCGCAAGCAGGCCGCCGTCAACAGGCTAAAGGCAGCCGAAAGGGATCTCAAGATCTTCAAGAACTACAATGCATCTTTGAAGACGGAAAAGACTCGTCTAACGCGGGAACTCTCCGATATGAAGGAGCAGCTGGAGCAGCTCCAGGTGAGTAGCAAGCGGCAGCTCTCCCGCCACCGAGAGCAAAGCGAGAAGCAGCGAAGGGATCTGCAGAAAAGGATCTACGACCTGGAGCTGAAGCTAAACAGGAGTCAGAACTCCACTTCGAGTCTGATCCAGGAGCGGGACAGCCTGATAGCCGAGCTCCAGACGCAACTCCACACGCTGGTCCACAACTTTGAGGTGTCGCAGAAGCACATCAGGGTCCTGCGACGGCATATTTACTCCATGACAAATCCCAACGGTGGCGTTGGCATCAATTCCAGCGGTGCCCCAGGCATTGCGAATGGCTCCCAGCGACCTAGCTTGATGCGAATTAATCAGGCAGGCATTAGCACAATGACCGGACGACTCGGTAGCTCTCGAATGCTGAAGGAAAAGGCCCAGGGCTAGCACCTGTGCCAGTTCCCTCAGTATGGAGTCCGAGTAACTTGATAGGATATGGTTTTCCAGCATTGGAAATCGTTTGATCAGGTTGCCTGGACTCTTTTATTTGTGTGGTGTTACCGAGACAATGATACTTTCACCCTCTGATGAAACTATAAACTTTTTAGTGATTTTATATAATTATGGGTTTTACTGGGAGGGGATTTTTATAAAGATTTTTATGGGTGGAGAAATAACCTGCTGCTCTGGTCTATTGTAGATCTTATTGTTTATAAATTTATAAATTCATTTAGATATACAAATTAATTACCAAGAATAGACGATTTTTTTGTTTGTCTGAAATGTATATTTGTTTCTAGACAAAGCCAATTTCTCTCTTTAGTATCAATACAAATTTCTATAAGTTTTTGGCATCAGTTTCCATAAAACTTGACCTATATGTATATTATACCCAATATAATATTTTATATAATTATTTATAATATATAATAGAATAATATAATATACCTACAAAATATTAAAAAGTTCCCCATTTGAATTTAATCTGGTCCTCCCTGTGATGATCTCATTCCCCAACTCTTAAGTACCTGACCAACAATTGGCGTTCCAAAATGTGCAATGTAAACAAAACTTTCCAAAGAAATCTTCTCAGCTGATTCACTAAGTATATCCCCTCGATCGCATATATAAGTATATAAATATGTAAACAATTTCCACAGCCACTTTGGTGGAGCATGGATTTTCTGTGCGAAAAGTGTTTGGAATTGGAATGATTTCTGGGACAGATGGTAAAGGGGGCAGGAGTCTCGGACCGATGACAGCTGAGAAAAAGAAATAAAGAAGCGATGCAAATAGGAAGCATTTATTCGGAGGAGAAAGAGAGTCACTGAGAGACCACAGAGAACGCCAGGCGGTCTAAATATATAACAAAGATTCTCTCAGAAATAATTTTTAATATTAAAACAACTAGAAAGGCAAAGGTTTAAGAGATTTTGAGACTTTAAAGATACCAATTATGAAAAATTTTAATGTTTTAATTTTGGATAAGGAAAGAAATAATATAGTCCTAACTTAAAGAATTGTTGTATATAAAAATAATATTAAAACAAA
>JAEIIJ010011209.1:0-30081 GCA_018904815.1 Drosophila ogumai | reverse complement strand
AATATTTAATATAAGTAAAACTGGTTTCAACGTTGAATAATTTACTGTAATTTACTGTAAAAAATATAATCTATCTAAATTAAATAGACTTCATTTGACTTACAGATTACTTAATAATTATTATCTATTTTTTATTTCAAGTTACTTAATAATTAAATTTTATTAAAAGACAGCTCTAAATACCCATCGAAACCGTTGCGTACACTGAATATCAGCACTCGGCAATAATACCCGAAAAGTGTATAAAAACCAAAAGGCCTACGCACTGACGACAATGGCTATATGGAGTGATATATAATACACATACACACATGCAGAGAGAGGGAGTAAGAGCGAGGGTGGCGAGAGCGAGAGGGCGCTAGCAATCACATGCGTACGCACGCGTGCAGGTTGATGGAGCCGAAAGGGGGACTGGTGGTAGGGGGGGCGGAGCTACCCACACACGCACCGATCGAACGTTGCGTGAGTTCTTTATTTCAGCGCGTGCTCTCATCAAGCGTCGCCGCTTTCCGCTTTCCGGCACCCCCCTGCCACCCTCAATCGTCTCAGGCCAGAACTTTTGCTAATTTCGTCTAATCAGTTAACCTTGAATATTTGTTTTATTCCCCACATTCCCATTCCCCATCCCGCGGGTGTATTTATTCTTCGCTGCTTTTTTTTCGTCGTTGGAATTTGCTCTCCGCTTCAGCTTCTTCTTCGTTCTACTGATTCTACGCGCGAGTTGTTATTGCCGCCTTAATTTATTTGAGGCTTGTTTTATTTCAAGGTGAAATATGCGCAAATAAAAATTGCCAAAGAAAAAAACATATCGAAAGGAAATTGCCAAAAATATCTGGCATAAAGGTGGATGTCGTAGCAGGGAGATGCTGGAAGAGGAGATCGAATGAAAAGTACTCTGTGATATTCATAGATGATTAAGAAGATTATGTCTATTATGTCTAAAATTATAGTGCTTCTAATTAGTTTTAATATTATTTTAATTATGTACACTTTATTTAAATTTTAAACAAATTCCTTAGTATTTTTAATATTAATAAATAAAGATGTTTAAACGAATTGGAGGTTGTATATTTTTTGGTAACCCTTTGATTTTTGGACAATTAAATGCCTGGTTATAACGTGCCTCAAGAAGACCCGAAATGTTTCCATAGTTAAAATCTATTTTTTATCTATAATTTTATATGATAATTTTTTGGACAAATCAGAGTCTAAAAATATCATAACTACGCAAAAAATGCATTTATTTCTATTCGGAAAACTTTTCTGTCTTAGTTTTAGTCAGGTTTTTAAATCTGCATACTAATTTTATTATTTTTAAAAATTAAATTTTTAGTCAATTTTTGACAATTTTAATGATGTAACCCCTTATAATATTACAAAAAAATAACACCATTTTTTTTTCTTTTCAACATGGCGAAGAAGACTCGCCTTTCGATCCTGATCAAGAATATATATAATATATGGGGTCGGAAAGGACTCCTTCACAGCTTTTTACGCTTTCGACTTAAATTATATTACTCTTAAAGGGGTATTAAAATTTATATATTTTTCCAAAAATTTTCTATGACAAAATTTGGTAAAATTAAAGCTTACAAAATTTATAACTAAGCTTTTAACCTAAATTATAGTACCCTGCAGGAATATAAAAATGCAGGAATCTTTGTATTTTTTGCCTGTTCCAATATGCCCTTTCTTTCGTTTACTTAAAACCATTTTAAAGATCAAGAGTCTCCATTGATTGATTCCCAGGGGGCACCCCTTCACTTCCACCCCATCGCAACGCAGTGCATTTGCTGCATTTCCTGCTTGTCACTTGTCGCACTTGTCACTCGTTACTCATACGCCACCGTGCCCACACTTGGTTAATTTGTTGCGCTCTCCCTGCTACCCTGTCTCCCTCTCTCTCTGTCCCGCCTGTTTCTTTTCAGATTCTAATTCTGTTTCTGTCTCGCTTCGTCTCCCCCGCCTGCCCCCCGCCAATCTTCTCTTACTTTGGCTTTGACATTGACTTTGAAGATAACAAAGCACTCGTCTTTGTGTGTGTACAAGTGGCTCCCACTCTCTCTCTCCCTGTCGCACACATTTAAAATTAGAATACACACATAGAAAGTAGTGGGTGCTTTGGGGGGAAGGCGGGGGTGTGAGTGTCTCGCTATCGCTGGCATCGACTGTTGTTATCTACACGCGGTACTCACGCTGCCCAGACGCCGCCTTAACCCCCTCCTCGCTCTCTTTGGCTCGCTGGCTCTCTCTTTCTATATATTCCTGGCTGGCCGCTGATTTGATTATTTCGGCAAATTCATTTCGCGACTCTTATCGCCTCAAGGTCACGGGCAAAATTCCAACACACGCACACACACACACTCAGACTGGGGACAGACAGGCGCGACATTGAAAATAATCGCTATTCTCGCCGAGGAAGAATCCGCGTGTGTGTGTGCGAGTGTGTGATAAGCTCCGGGCAACAGTAAATATAGTGATGTACGATCCCAAGTTGGGAGGTGAAAAAAGGGGGTTGTCCAAGGGTTATTTCATTAGGAATTTCCGTATAGAAATTATTTTTATTATTATTAAAACTTAAAATTCAATCTAGACACTCTTCAGTTATTGTTTTTTGTAGAATCTATTTTTTTATTGCCAGTAAAATTTAATCCACTAAGTTAGGAAACCGGTTTCATTATCCTATATCTGCAAAAATAAAATTCCAAAATGTATCTTACCTTCTCTAAACTTCTTCCACCAAAATTGAAACCCAAAAATAAATAAAAACACACTTCGATTTTTAGTTTTTTTTCATAATTTCTGTTGATATATTTTAAATACTTATTTTCAATATTTTATTCACATACTCCATTCTGGGGGGATGTGGGGGTCTTTTATTCTTTGTGTTTTTCCATTTAAAACAAACTGTAATATTATTTTATTTCACAAATACAAATTTTTGCTGTTCTTTTTTAGTGTCTTTATGGAGATTTAATATCAATTTTCCGAAACATTTTCTTCCACACTTTTGTTCTTTTTTTTTTTGCCAAATTCTTGTGTTTAAAAACTCTTTTTTTTTTTGCCGCAATTTGATTTGTGACTGTTCTTGAAAATATATTCATGTGTATATATATATATGTATATATTAATAGATATTATTTATATGGTATTTCATATGCCTCAGCTGGAGTTACCTCGAAAGTTGCATTCGTGTGTTTCTTTCAATCAAAGTTTTAGTTGCTATTACGTTACTCCTACGGCTGTTTACGGTTACGATTTACATTTACGTTTACGTTACGTTACGCTTAATTGTCGCAATTTCATTGTTTCAGTTGTCGCTGCCGTCGTTCGGTTGGCTACCCAACCCTTCGTCCTTCGTTCTAAACCTCGATCATCATCATCATCATCGCTCAATGCTGAGATAGTTTTTACATAAAATATTCACTTTTAGATACACAATTACAATACTTCTTTGTAGCTGTTGTTGTTGTTGTTGTTGTTGCTTGTTCTGGCTAAAAGTTACGGACAAATACGCTTACATACATACATACACACAGACGACACCAAAATCGTTTCATCTACGTACATATGCTTGTGTATATATATGTGTATATATATAGAGTCAATTATTGAAGAGTGATATCTTTTTTGTTAATTTTCGCGCTCTTCGGCGCTGCATAAATTTTAAAAGAATATATAATATTTTTTGTAGATTTCTCATCCTCTTCGGAGTTTTTCATTTCCAACAACGTTGAGAGTGTTCTTTTCTTTTCTTTCCTTTTTTTTTTGGGTTTTTCTCTTTACATGTTTTCCTTGTGGCTCATTTTTATACACGTAAAATTGTTGGTTTTTTTTTTCTTGATTTAATTCTGATATAAATACTTTAGATATAATTTTGTGAATATTTTTTACAGAGGGCGGTAGTTGGGGGGGGGAGTTAAAAAATCCAACTGAAAAGTGAAACAATATCTTGCTTACCATTCGAACTGAAAATTGGAAAACTGAAAATTCGCAACAGAAAATGAAAATTGAAATGAAAAGAACGGAAGATTTTTTTTTTTGAAAATTTTTAAACAAATTTTTTATTGATTTGACAATACAAATTTCTGCGCCAGTGTAGTTTTTTGTTTGTTTGTTTTTGTTGTTTTTTTTTGTTTGTTTTTGCATCTTTGTTTTTGTTGTTGTTGTTGGTTTTTGTTTTCTAAGCATAAAAATAGTAATTAATTAATCATAATAATTAATAATCATAATAGTACAGCGTAATTAAAAGGTAATTAATGTAATAGTTTTTTTGCTACCGCAAGTTTTCTCTTTTTTGTTTTTGTTTCTTTCATTAATAATAAATGTATACGTTACGTTTTTTAAATAATATATCATAATTTCTGTTTGTTTGTTTGTTGATTTTTTTGTTGTATTTTTCGCTTGGTTTTCTAAGATGCCAATCAAACGTTGAATCTTTAAGCATTAGGTTTTCTTCTCATTAATATTTATGTGTATTTATATGTACTTTAAATATGCTTTCTTATTTCCTTGTTTAATTTAACATTTAACTATGTACACAACAAATATATTTAACGTTGGGTTCCTCTGCATCTCTTCGCTGCTAAAACTTTAAGCATTTTGTTTGATTTTCATTTATTTTAAAGTTTACTTTAATTGTATTTTTTGTTTTTCCTTCTTGTTTTGTGGTATTTTTTTAAAATTAGAAAACAATATTCATTCCACTTGATTCTTTAGCATAGAAAAAGAGCTTTGTGCCAAAGGAGAAATAAGGAATACGTTTAAGGGGGGGACAGCTAATCTGATAGATAGAAAGATATATGCATAGATGTATAGGGGGAGGGTGGAAAACTATAACAAATTCATAAAATTAGTTAAATTCATAAAAAATGAATCGTTCTCAACTTAATCGTAGTTAAAATTTGTTGCAAACTGCACTTCAATTCTGCTCCGGAGATCGCACAATAAAAAATTTCACACACATTGTTTTTGTTTTGTTTTTAGGTATTTTTTTGTTTTGTTTGTTTTTAATTTAATCATAATCATAATCATAATCATAATAATAATAATTTGCAGTTTTTTCAAAAAACATCCACAAAAAAGCAAAGTAGTTTTTGCTCAGCCTACGAACTAAAGAACTAAACATAGTTTAATTTTTAAACATAATTAATATGTACAACAAGAGCTTAAAACTTATAAAACAATCAGAGGGGTTGCTCGATAGAGGGGGCGGGGGTGTGGGGATGGTTGCAGCTGAAGGAAAAGTTAATGCAAAAAGGGGCGGCTGCCTTGTGTTTCATTTGTTTGCTTGCTACGTTAAATGTTTTTAACTGCTAAAATATATTTTATGTTTTTTTGTTTTTCTTTCTTCTCTTTTGTAATACCATTCAAGCTTGTTTTTTGTTTTCTTTTAAATTAATAACTTGTAGTTCTTTTGTTTGTTGTTGTTGCTTTAAATATTAGTTTTTTTAAATTGCATGCATGTTGGTTTTTTTTTTTTTTTGCTTTGAAACTTTGTACACGGCTCAATTAAAAGGTAAAATAGTTTAACTCAACTCCTGCCGATCCTGCAGATCCTTCTCCTCCTGCGCTGAACTGTCTTCGCCACTCCCAGTCTCTTTCTCTCCCACTCTTCACCGCCCCTTTACGCCTCCAGCATGACCTTGTGCACGGTGGTGGTCAGTCCCGGATTGGGGGAACCCACACTCGCCGGCGGACTGCTGCTCGGAGCTGGACTTGCCGCCGCCGATGGAGGACCTCCATTGGAGGCCGTCACTGTCACATCGGCGGAGAGTGTGGGATAACGCTGAACGGCATTGGCGGCGGCCACCAGAGCGTGCAGCTTGCTGGGCGGCGGCGTTGGCGACTTCTTGGACAGATTCAGCGGCTGCGCCGAGTCGGCAATGTCCACTTGGAGTTCCAGAAGGGGAGTGGGATTCGAGCCCGAGCTGGAACTCGCCGGGGCACTGGAGCCATTGCTGGTGGAGTGCGGCGACTGGAAATACTGACAGCTGCCGGCGGAGCTGGAGCTGCAGTTGGAGGATGTGGAGGAGGAGGACGAACTGGAGCTGGAGCTAGAGCTTGAGCTGGAGCTGGAGCCGTTGCTGTGCGGTGACACGGACTGCTGGCGCTGCTGGCAGGTGGTGGTGATCACCGAGCTGCTGCCCCACCGCTGCTGCTGCTGCTGCTGCTGCTGACTCTGGGCCGGTGGGGGCGTGGAGCTGCTGCTGGGACTGCGGTTACCCACACCATTGGTGGTGCTGCTGGCCGCCGTGCTGTTCTCGCGCTTCAAATAATTCTGGATAATGTCGCTGCGCTTCATCTGCTCGGGCGTCATCCGAGGCTCGGCCATCAGGGACTTGGCCAAGACCGAGTGCGAGCTGGCCATCGAGGCCTTCGGGCTGCTGCGGGTCAGGTGCATGTGCAGCTGGCTCTGGGCGGGATTCCCCAGGGCGGCCTGGGCCACCGAGGGCGGCGGTGTGGCCACACTATTCGGCACCGGACTCTGGCGGGGACTCACAGCACTCAGGCTGTTCGAGCCGGAAGTAGAGCTGCTGGCATCGGCCTCGGCGGTCTCGAACTCGCGGTGCCTCAGTGCCCGGAACTTCTTGTGCGGCTTGTAGGCCTCGTCCATCAGCGAGTTGGTGTCATACAGCGGCGGTGCCTGCAGCACGCGCTTCAGCACCGGCATATCCTCCACGATCTGTCGCTTCAGATGGCCACTGCTCGAGGGCTGGGGCGAACGAACCGGCGACACGGTCACCACACTCAGCTGCGGATGCTGCACCACCTGGGCCTGAGCCTGGGCAGCGGCATCACTGCAGTCCAAGGCATCATCCACACTGGAGCGGGGACTTGAGCAGGAGGAGCTGCCGCCGGAACTGACGGCCTTGCATTCGTTCTTCTCGTTGCCCGACTCAATGCCCGAATCCGTGGGCGAGTCCAGCTTCCGGTAACGAGCTGCTCCGGCGGTCAAGTGATGGTGGAGCTGTGGGTGTTGCTGGTGATGCATCTGCTGCTGCTGCTGCGGGTGGAGTTGCTGCTGCTGCTGCTGGAGTTGCTGGTGCGACTGTTGCTGCTGCTGCTGTTGGTGGTGTCGCACAATCGGCGTGATTGTCAGCCCATTCTGGGTGAGATGTGCATGCGAGCCCACAATGTCCATGTCAGCTGCTCCGGAATCACCACTCGACCCGGAGTTGGCTCTATTCCTGAGCGGGCATCCCCCGGAAAGGGTGGCCGCCAGCAGGGGAGCCGAGCTGGCCAAAGCCGAGGGCTGCTGCTGCTGCTGCTGGGGCGGCGAGGGCAGGGCCACGCTCACGCTCTGTGGCTGGGAGCTGCTCGGACTGCCATAGTCCAGATCCGCCGATTCACTGCTAGACACCGAACCCAGCGGACTCTTGGCTGCCTCCACATCCATGGCATCGGCCCAGCTGCCGGTGGGCGACTTATTCTGCTGACCATCGCTGTTGTTGCCATCCTCCATGGACCACATCTGCTGGCGGAGGAGCTCCTTGTGCTCGGTGCGGAACACAACCAGTTTCTCGGTGTGCAGGGTGCTCAGGGTGCGCAGATCGGGCATGGTTTCCAGCAGCTTGGCCAGGAACTCGGGCTGATCGGGCCTATTCTGGGCCACAATATACTGCAGGCAGCCCTTGAGCCGCGAGTACATCTTCTCGATGAGCTCCAGGTTGCGCAGACCAGGACGATCCGGTGTGATCAGCACGATGGCGCAGAAGAGACCAATCTCCGCATCCGTCAGGTTCATCGAGTTCATGCGCTCGGCAAAGTTGAAGGTGGAGTCCACCAGGAAACGGGCATTGGCTCCATTCTGGATGGCATCGCGACGCATTACCTGGCCATTGAGGCATATGATCGAGTTGATCGAAGAGTCGAACATGCAGATCAGACGCACGAACAGGGCATCGAAGAGTCCAGCCTTCAGGAGCGTGAACTTATCGTCCTGGGTGAGCAGCTGGAAGCCGGGTATCATGCCGGCAAAGTCAATAACGCCGCGGATCACATGGGCGAATCTCTGCGAGAACTCCTGCTCCGATTGCAGTTCAGGGGCGGGGTTCAGGGGGCAGGCCTGCAAGAAAGCAAGAAAAATAAAGATAAAGGGTTAAAGAGGGGTTTTCCTAGGAAGATTATTAGTTTTTATAGCTCAATATATGCGTTGTTGATGCTTAGTTCCCCTTGGCCTGTCACTCTGAAAGTTAAACTTTTCCTCGTAACTGTTGCTTGGCTTGTTTTTCTTTCCTTCCCCCCCCTGTAATCCCCTCTATTATCACGTCATCGCTCTTTTCACACGCGAAGGTCAGCGAACCTCCCCTTCTCGGACGCAGCTCGCTTTGCTCACCTCGCCCCCAGGCACACACACACACACTCATTTAAATCAATAATAATAACTATTTGTACTTCCGCACCGCCCACCACTCTGCCTTCTCCCCCTTTTCCCCCTACAAATGTCGCATTTCCTTAAACACTGCTGGAAGCTTTTTTCCAGAATGAGAGACAAGAATCGTTGGGGGGAGGAGAGCTTTGCCTACGTCAGCTATTAGTTTTCCTGCTAGTTTCTAGGGGCTGTGCTCGCTCTCTTTCTCTCTCTACCTTTCTCTCTGTATCGCCTCCCCCTCTGTAGTTTGTGTTGAGCTTTTTTGCCGCCTGACATTACCAGCCAAGGTCGACGAACCAGAGTTCAAGGCTTTTGCCTTTGTGTTTGTGTTGTTTTTGTTTTTGTTTTGTCCCGGCGCGTGTTTTTTTTTTTTTACTAGAGAGGGTTGGAAAAAAATATATATAAATAGGGAGGAAATACCAAAAGGGGGTGGGGAATAGAGCCATGCGAATGTTCATGCTATTTCGCCATTTGGCTTTCCGGGTTTTGAGTTACATGAACATGCGCCAAGTGGCGCAGACAGCAGCGAACGTGCCGCCTCCCCAACCCCCCAACCCCATGAATTTGTATTTCTATAAAATACTTTTTTTTGTTCATGTTTTGATTTTGATTTTATTTTCTTTATAATTTGCCATCTTTTCGTTCTGTTTCAATAAGCACACGTTGTGCTGTCTGGCGCCCCCGTTTCCCGTTTTCATGTATTTTCTTTTCTTTTTTCGCACCCCAAAAACTGCTTTGATTTTCGTCTGATTAACCTTGAAAAATGCTCTTTTCTTTCTGTGGCCTTCGGCAAGTGCAAAAAGCACAAGCACAAGTAGCCGGCAACCGGCTGTTTTTCTTTTCTTTTCAAATATTTCTCTCGATTTCTTTTCTTTGCCGGCGCCTTGACGTCGTCGTGTATCATTTCTCTGTGATTTGCGCAAAAGCGGAAATAGTTGGCGAAAATTCTAATATGAGAGAGGGAGTCTATTTATGAACCCTCCTGAATTTCCCGCCATATCACAAGATATAAATCCGAGCGACCTTCAAAGCGAGAGTCTGTTGTGGTATTTGCCAAAAATAATTCATTCCCAGAATTCATTCTTGTACCGACTGATATGGGGTGTCTAGCGATTGGTATTGAATAATAATCGCTGCCTAGAACTAGAGGATTTTCTATATATAAATTACGTTTTTCCTATAACAAGATCACTGCGATTCTAACCTCACCTTGCACCTTGCCCCATCCTCTTCCGTCTTCCGTCATAAACTAAATTGCTTTTTGTGTGGCGACGATATTACGACGCTTCCTAAATGAACCACCTGACAATTTTACAGATTTTGCTCTCAACCCCCATCTATGTATCTATCTCTTTCGCCATGGCTGTCTGTCTCTCTTTCTATTGCTAGTGCATTTTTGTGACGCCGCTTGTCTGGCATTTGCTTCCTCATACTCATGACATTTTATGCATATTTTTTTTAGTGTTATTATTGTTTACTCATATATACGAGTCCGAGTGGAAATATCAACTGCTAACGGCTGGCTATGGGGCGTGGAAAAGAGAGGCAAACAGTGTATTATTCCAAGGTTAAAAAATAACTTGCCCCAAGGTCGTTGGTCGCTAAGGTTCTCTACTTGTTTTTGTTTTTTTTTATGGGCACTTCTTGAACTGTCGATCCAATCGATCGCCTTTCATTGTGTTTCTCTTTTTTTTTTGTGTTTTACTGGAGGAATCAACAAATCAAATTTTAACTTTTTTAGCCTTGCACTTGACTCTGACTGAATTTTTTATTTGCTTTCTCTGGCTTTACTTATTTTCTTTTGTATTTTTGCTCGACTGGCTTTTAAATATTTTAATAATAATTTATTTAAATGGGCAACGCATGTGTGTCTGGCCGTAGCTCTATCTCGCTCTCTAATCCTGCTGTCACCATCTCTTTCGCACCTGCGATAGCTGCCTTGTGTGTGTGTGTGTGCTTTCATTAATAATGACGCTACGCTTGACCTTGAGCTTTAGAACTTTATTTGTATTGTATATTTGTTGTTGCCGTGCCGGGACACGTTTTTCGCTGAATTTTATTATTTGATTTTTTTTTGTGCTCACTTTTTCTTTATCGCTTTTTGGGTCTGGGATTTTTTTTTTTTTTTTTAGGAGGTTACCCCTCTTATCCATTGACTTCCTGCTATTGTATGGTTTTCCTTCATGACGTCGCTTTGTAAAATAAAGCGAAAAGCATTTATCACTCAGTCATAAATTTGACTTTGACAGCTCTGCAAGATTTTTGTCAAGAACTTGACCCCAAACTTGCCACCGAGGCCCCGCAAGAATCGGAATCCAAAAAGAGTCGTCGCCGCTTGTAGACGCGTCTACGTGCGGCCAGCGATTTCCTGGTTTAGAATCGTGCAAACAGGTTCACCTTGGCGCATGACTAACGCCGCCAGTAGGTAGTAACCAGTGAGCAGACAGCTGGCAGCAGTAACTAGTGGCTATAAAGCATGCTTTTTGCTGTTTCTGATCTATGCATGTCAACAGAAGTTGGCCCGGAAATGTGACTTCGCCTACGCGGTAACCTTTGCCAGAATAAACTACATACTTCGTTCTATTATTTTCATAATTTTATGGTCAATGATTATTTATGATCCACATTGAGCCAACTGATTTTGATTTATATATTTTTCAGTTTAGTTAAAGTTATAAAAAATAAAACTTACCAGCAATGTGGGCATCGAGTAGGAGGGGCAATCGCGCGCCCTTTGCCGCATCGCCGAGACCTTCTCCTTGGTAAACTCGCAGGTCTCGAGGTGGGCGCGCAGCACGGCGGCGAGTAGGCGTGGCTGGTCATCCAGCTCGGTGGCTAATGCACGCTGCTGGCCGCGATTCTGGGTGCTCTGCTGCATGGCGGCCAAAATGCGCGCCTTCTCGCGCTTCGGCACGCGTCCAAAACGCACAGCTGCAATGAGGGAACGAACAAAAAGGAAGCCAAGTTAGTAACCTTGCCAGTCATATTACATATATATTTAGGCATAAAAATTAAGGCCCCATCAATTACACACTTGAGTGCCCTGCCAGGAGAGCATGCAGCAGGTGCAAAGGACAGCTGTTGTTCGGTTGTCACGCAGGAAGTTCCCCCCCTGTACCCAGAGTGCCCTTCAAAGTGGGTCATTGCCTCTCAGCTGTCTCGGCTTCGGCTTCTGTCTGGTCGGTCTGTCACTCTTCGATCTACGCTCTCCTCTTCTCTGTTACACTTTCTCTTTTTTTAGATTTTTAATTTCTGCCTCTGGCCGCAACCGAAAAAATTTGTATGTGGGTGAACTTTCACATTTCACCAATAAGCAGAGAGAGAGATAAAGAGAGAGAAAAAGCACGTTTGCGGTCACGTTTTTCGCACTTGAGAAGAGTATGAAAAGTGGAACTAAAAGGAGGGACAATGAGCAAAAAAGCTTTCAGGGAGGAGAGAGAGGAGATCAAGAGTTGAGCTTATGTTGGGCTTAAGAAAGGTTTTATCAATTGAATTTTCAATATTTAAAGGTGGATACTATAAAAATATTTTAAAGATATGTAGATCTTATAGATACTTTACAAGAAATATTTTTTAAAGGTTTTTCTTTTACCACTTCAAGTCATTTCCCTCTTTAAGCTCCTTTTCATCTTCACCTTTTTTTTTTTGTGAAACTTTTCCCCCGACTTCAAACAAACAAACAAAAAAAAAAATGTATCTGACAAATGTTTGGCCAACTTTTCAATGTCAAAAGAAATCTGCGCTCGTACAAAAAATTTCACTCTGGCACAGAAAAGTGAAATAGCGTTTTCCACGCGTTTCCAGCATTTCCACAGCCAACCGAGAGAGATAGAAAGAGCCGGCAAGAGAGTGTGACCCAGATGGCGGGCAGCGAAATCCAGGTCAAACGAAATGGAAAATGAAGCGTCTGCGCAGGCGCAGCAGCAGCAGCAGCAGATGTCGCTGCGCGTAGAAATTAGAGCGTTCCAACTTTCCAACGCGCCGACGCGACGGGAGATGATATCGCGCCGCTGAAGCCGCCGCTCTCGCGCGGTTTCGCTCTTCTTGTAGAAAATAGCAACGCAACGCAAAGCCAAGTTGCCTTCGCTGGAGTTTCGATTCAAGTTTAAAGCTCTTCCGCGGCAAAGAAAAAAAAAATATTGTATGTTTATAAACGAGGTCAACACTTCAATGGCGCTCGCTTTTTTTTTTTTTTTGTGTTGATAGTTGCGGCCACAGTGAGGGCTCCGGCAATGTGAACATTAAATTAACTTATAAGATAATAAGATTTTCTTAGAAGCAAGAATTTCCTTTTCTGGATAAGTTAAGTTTTAAGTTTAGGAATTCTTTAAAAATCAAAATCTTTTTAAAGAGTCTTTACTGTATTTGTTTGAAGCCATCAAAAAAAAGGTAAACAAAATGAGCAGAGAAAAAAAGCGAATTAAAGTAGAGAATCTCAGAATGCTTGCATTTCTCTGGTGGGTTTGGAAACCGAAAGCTGGGTGTTATTTTAATTTAAACTCTTTTTTTTTTCGCTTTTGGCCAAATCTGTGTCAGTCGGGCTTAGGGAAATTGGCTTCAGCTCAGCTCTTTCACTTTCTAACTTTCGTATTGCATTGTCTTAGATGATGGAAATTGTGTGTTAAGTCCATGGATTCTGGTAGAAACTTACGGGCATTGTGATAGTTGACATTGCCTTTGAGTATGCCCTTCAATATTGGCAATTCCTCGCCCATTTTTATGTTTTTTGTTTGCTTTTTGGGTTGATTTTGACAATCTGGGGGGGTCTTGACTTGGTCACTTTTCCCTTGGAGGGCACATAAACCACTCAGTTCAACGCGGTCATTAAGTATTTTGTTTTTACGTATATTTCTTTGCAATATTTTCTTAATTTCTCTTGGTTTTCTTTTTCTTGATATTTGGCACACACACAGCTTTGGTTGGAACTCTCAGGTACAATTTAAATATTTGGATTTGTTATATTATTTGCACTAAAAACTCGGTTAAATATTTTAATTAACTGCTGTTTTCGTTTTGCGAGAGAGGAACTTTCTTTGCTTCTGGTTTTTCACTTGGATTTTCTTTAATATTTAGCAAATAAATTAGTAAATTATTTTATATTTTATTTTTAGCGCGTAATCCAGACAGACGAGTGGTGTGTGTGTGTGTTTTTTGGGGGAGACTCGGTCGACTTTTCTTCACATTAACTGGCTTTGGACACTTGGACAACTCTTGTTTTGGTTGCTTGTAATTAATTAATTAATTATTATTTGTTGTGTGTTATTTGTTTTTTAAAACTATTCGCACTCGCGCGCTGCTTGGCTCTCGGCTTACTTCGGATCCCGCGGATCGCTGCTGGCTAACATGACAAAACTCGACAAGGTCTCGAACGCGACTAACTGTAAAAGCCAAAGCGCGTTACGAATATACCCCAAAGGTATCGGGCATCGACATCGGCATCGGTATCGGTATATCGGTGTCGGAGAGCGAACCTCAGTGACGGCAACTGCGACGGCGACTGAGCTTCAGCCGCCAAAAGCGAAGCACAAAACATACGGAAAACTCGAACAAAACACACAGAGAGCCAAAAGCCGCTAAAGTCGGCTAGCGAGAGAGGAAAGCAGTGAATGAGCTGGCTAAAGAGAGCGAGGGCAAAGCTCTTTTCAGATGACTAACAAGGCAAAAGATTGAAGAGAGTCCCCCAGTGATAAGGCTATGAAATATGCCCCCAAAAAAATATGGGTTTTCGGGGGAATTCTTTAATGTCATTTGAATGGAAATATATATATTTTTTTTAAATGTTTGCATGAAGCTCCAATATTATTCATAATGCATTGTTTTTTTGAGGACTTTTACTACTATCAAACACAAAACAATTAAATATACATAATTATTAGGAATTTATTTACTGAATTTTTGCTTTTAATATCTCAAAACAATGACCCTTTTGCAAAAACAAAGCAAGTTCAAGCACTGATAAGCTTTTCCTGATAAGCTTGTCAAGGCTCTCTTTTATTTTTCATATCTTTTAAGGGCGCTACCAGGTCTCTCTCTTTACTATAAAAAAGTTCAACAAACTCAAAGATACTCGAACAGAAGATACTAAGAGCAGTCACTCTTAACCACCACCGAGCTTTTCACCACTTAAAAGCATATCATGTTGAATTTCCCAAAGCTTTTTCCGAGCTTTCGCCGTACTTGTAGTTATTTCTGAATATTTTTTGCATTTTGGCGACATTCCACAGTGCGTATGAGTGATGTGCGAAAAGCAAACATTACCCATACGCCATGTTGGCGATGGTGGCAAACATCAACAGGTGACCCCAACGCCAGCTTTTACATGCAGATTTACGTTAATTATTATTTTTTTTCACTTTTATGACTCACAACCGCTCTAGACTTTGTTTGTTAATCCATGGAAACCTCCGGGTGGGTCTTTGTCATCGCCGCAGCGCTTCTGGTTGCTTCGGTTTCGGTTTCGGCTGGTCAATGAACTTAGCCGCTCGAATGAGGCCACAGAAACGTAACGAAGCAACATTTAATAATCATTCCGCGACGCGAGGAAAGTAAAAGTGAAAGTTGTTTGGCTCAATTTTTTGGGGGAGAGGGGGAGCAAGCAAGAAATTTTCGTGCGTGCCGTGGAAATGCAAGCAACTCACTCGATTGGTCAACATTGGTCGTCGCTGTTTGGGCCTACAAAAAAAGGTTGCATAACACAAGCAACAAAGATTGGGGCGGCAGACGAACTGGAAGCAACTCGAAGGGGGCTGCCGAAGGTGGCCCCAAAAATGAACGGGTTTTCGAAGTTTTAAAATATTTCCTGTAATGCGTTTGACCTCTTTTTGTGTTTGAAATTACTTTTTTAGGCTTATATTTATTAAAAGTTTTATTTTTAAATATAATTTTAATATTTTCTCTATTTTTACTATATATTTTCCGTAGTTTCTTTGCATTTTCCTTTGAAAACTTTATATAAGCTCCTCCTCTTCTTCGATGCAAACCAGTTCAATAGCATCGCTTTTGGCCATAATTGACATTCACAATTCACAATCATGCCGGCAATTAAAAGCCAATTAACAAGTTTCACTTTCACTGCGTCGCGTCCTCATTTTACACACACACAACACCATACATATACATGTCCCCCCATGTGTGTAAAGCCTTGTGTCAAGTTGCTTTCTAAACCTAAAAACAGTTTATGATCTCTTGTTATTGTTTGTGCGACGGCTGACTTCCTGAATTACGGGGAAATAATAAACGAGAAAATCAAACTTGTTGTTTACCATAAGATTTTTGTTGAGTTCATTAAACTTTGCCAGCGAAAGAGTCGGAGAAAGATAGAGAGAGATGGGCCTACTTTCGGTTTTGGTGATTCACAAAAAAACACCTCTGGACGGAGTGGCTTTACGTAAAGTCACATAAGCGACACAATTGCTGTTGCTTTGGTTTGGTTTTTCGGTCTTCGCTCGTCGGTCTGCTTGCGTAAGTTGTTTACAACGCGATCGAAGAGTGTGTGGAAAGAGCCAAGAGAAATGACACCAAAGAAAGGGGCCGAATAATAACAATAATAATAATAATCATAAAGTCGTCTCGAGTTTTGTTTTTTTGAAGTTTTCTTGAAATTTCTACGAAAGACAAAGGAAAGCGCAGACACAGCCCCCTCTCAGCGCTCGAGTAATTTTATTTTCGATTTGGAGCCTTCGTTGTCGTTCGGTTTTTGTGGGTCATGAAAAAATGTTTTCAATGAAACAAACGTCGGGGAGGTCGCCTTGCCGCACATGACATCGCTCGGATCGTTCAGGGTAGAGACTATAGACCCTGTGCCATATTATTAATTTTACACGAAAAGGTCGTGTGCACTGCGTTTCATTTCATTTCATGTCATCTCATCGATGAAGTGGAAAATACAAACAAAATGGAGAAAAAATTAAAACAAAGAAAAGCAGATTTCAAGGGGAAGTGGGACACAGGGCGGATGCGTAATATCGTATACTTAATATTTTTCAATATATTTCATTAAATTAATAAAACTAAGCTAGTAATGTTTCCTGTTGTAAAGAAAGCAGATTTCAAGGAAAAATGAGCCACAGGGCGTATGCGTAATTTCGTATACTTAATATTTTCAATATTTTTCGCTAAATTAATAGGAATAGTTTCCTGTTATCCCCCTTGACCTTTACCACCGAAAAATATGATTACCAACTTGTTTACAAATCAAATTTGGGTCAAGCTGATCCGCAATCGTACAGACTTTGAAAATGCATACGCGCAAAAATAATTCCATTTCCATTTCCATTTCGTGTCTAATCATTTTCAAATAAAATGCGCGCCAAGGCGAACGCTTGGCAAAAGGCGAATGACCGTGCCTGACCCAAATAAGAGTCGCTGCACTCGGCGACAAACTGCAAGAGTATGCCCCTCTGGCCCCCTCCTCTCTTCTGCTGCGAATATTGCAGTCGAACGAATCGAGGCCGAGTGCAATGAACAGCATTCAGCACGCCAAGCCAAGAGAGAGAAATACACATACATTTACACATACAGATGCCAAGAGAGCGTGTGCGAATGCGAATGCGAATGCAAATGCAGCTTCGAACAAGTTGCGAGTCTGCTCTCTCGGTCGATGTTGCAATGCGAAACCTTCGAGAAATTTTACAAGAGTCGTTGAACTCGACGGCAACTGCAACTGCAACATCTGCTGGCTCTCTGCTGCTGCAGCTCTCTCTCTCGGAGAGCTGCTGGAAAACTAGTTTTTTGGCGCCGAGGCATTGAAAAAAGCGAAAGTACATTTTTTATTTCGAGCAGAAGAAAAAAAAAAAAACAACAACTATAAACCCGAGAGCTTGCTCGCCAGCCAGACGAAGCTGTAGCTGGTGCTCGTTTGCTCGCTGCTGGCTCGTTGGCTGCGAGGTAAATGAACCTTTTGAAGGTTCAACTTGCGTAGTAGGCGACGCCAGCAGCAGCAGCAGCAGCAGCAGCGGAGGCAGAGTCTCGTGTAAAACAAGTTTGTTACGTTTGCTTTTGGCTTTTGGCGCTCTTTTCTTCGCAATTTCACCGTTAACCAGGCAGGTGAAGGCAGAGCAACAACAACACAGCCACTTTATGTAACCAAAAACAAAATAAGAGAAGCAAAATCAAAAGAAGCATCCAGCCAGGCAGCTGAAAAAAAAAACTCAAGTTGTCAAGCAGCTGCCGTTGCTGCTCTCTTTTCTTCATTCCTTTATTTTTTTCTTGTCTTGTCTTGTTTTTTTTTTCGGTGATGGATGACACGCGTGAAATGATTTCACTTATGGACGTTGGCGGACAAGTAAGCAAGTAATTGTATAATAAGCGAGCAAAGGAGGTAAATAATTGGAGTTGAAAGAGAGGAAGTAGAAAGACAAAAGAGATGTGAACTTAAATTGAAGTTAAAAATATTAATAAGACCTCTATTTGGCACTTAAGCTCAATGGCAAATCGAACAGCCTTAGGCCTCAGAATCATAGAACTAAAACCCACATCATCATCATCGCAGCCTCAATGTGATCATTAGCATTTTGTACTTGAAGCTGCGACGCCCACTCACTCACAGCCCACCCAGTCTCGAAGGCTCCTTGAACTGTGCTCCAAAGTGCTGCCCCGAAAGCAACTCCCACCGAAGGCCCAGCCCCGAAATCCACCCCTGCCCTGCCACTAAACCCCTTCCCACGACGACCCCTCGACGCGGCGAGTCTCCTTGTCCGCCTTGTTCTCGCCGTCGTCGTCGTCGCTCGTTTCGTTTCGTTTCGTGTAGTGTAGCCTCCAATATTATTTTAGTCAACAGCTTTGGCATGTGTATGTGTGTGTATGTGTGTGTGTAGCACTGGCATTTTAATGTATTTGTAATTGACCTGAATAAAGTTCAAAACACTCGCAGCGGCGAGGCAAGGCGAAATCTACATGCATGCCGTCCGCCTATGTGTGTGTGTGTGTAGCCTCAAAATAATAATGATTGCGACAACAACAGCAGCAACAACGTGCCCGTCGTAGCTTATATATTTATGTGTGCCTCTCTATATATATTCATATACATATATGTATATAATGCTTGTGCCTTCGATAATTGACAATTGTTTGATTATTTTATGTGCTTTTGGGGACACCACACCAGCAGCAGCAGCAGCAGCAGCAACTAATTGCTGCTGTGCATGTCTACTGCTGCTGCTGCTGCTAGTAGGTGCGGTTATCTTTTCGAGTTGTAAAACATATCTAATAGATGTAAATCTATTTAGTGTTTAAATAAAAATAATACAAGGTATTGGGAAATAGTAGTTAGGGTTTTGAATATGAAGAATCTGATAATTATACATTAATGAAAATAAAATAAATAGGGGTTTACAGCTGGAATTTTTTTTAAGTCTTGGAAAAACATAGGAAATACCTGATATATATTTTTAAAATATATAAAAATTTTTAATTAATATAATATAATGATGTAATTAAGCAAAAATAAACTCTTGTATTCCCAAAATCCTTTGGATCTCTATTTTTTCTAGTCAAAAATAATACCTTTTTTAGAATACCTTTTTTGTATTTTCAAATAAACACCAAAATTTAATATTTCCTTAATTCGTTTTCATACTATTGACATTTTTAGACCTTAACCACTCCCTCTATTAGCTCCTTTTTCACCGGTTTATCTTGCGATTCCTCTACTCGTCGGCGCCTTTGGCCGCCTCGTGTTGCATATTTACTTTCAATTTGCCTCTAACCTCGCGCTAATTTAAGTTCATTTCAATTAAAAGCCAGAATGCACACACATGCATGTGCATGTGCCAGCTAATAAAGACAAGCACAGGCTGCAAATGAATTTATATAGAAAATCTACATATACATAGCTAGAGAAAAACCTAACGATATGCCACATTTTTTTTTGTTCGAATTTTTTTCCTAGTCTTTTTTTTTTTTGTTTGCTTTTTTGTTACTAATAAATTTTCAAGCAAATCCACAAAAATCAAATGCAAAATGAGCAGTGTGAGTGTGTGCATTGTTCGCTGTTTACTATCACCAACACACACACACATACACACTCGCTACCACCTTCACTGCCGCGCTGCTGCTGGCGTCGCTGCCGCTGGTGACCCAGTTTGGTTGCACGTCAGCGGCGGTCAATGAACTGAGCTCCCCGTTTTTTTTTTCTGTTTTTTTTTTTTGCTTTTTGTGGGGGGCGCCGCTTGTGTCTGTTGTGTGTGCGCTAAATTTCGGTTTCGTTTTCATTTCTTGCGTTATTTTTGTGTCTTTGCAATACCAAAAAAATACAAAGAAAACAGAAAAGGAAAAACACCAACAAAATGGCGCCTATTACTATGGCAAAAGAAATTATGAAAGCAGCCGAAAAAAACAACAAAAATGTAACGAAACGAGCCGAAAAAGAAAGTGTTTCGAAATGGCCGCCAATTATCTCAGGGTTTTTTTTTTTAACTAAAAGTGAAAGTAGTTTCTTCGCTTGGTTTAAAAAAATTTTGTAAAATATGATTTCGTGGCCTTTTCTAGGTCAGTCGCTCTTGTTTTATAACTGTAAATTGTTCATCAGCAGCAGCAGCAGCAGCAGATCGGCCCTCGCTTGTGTTTTATTTTATTTATTTATTTCAGTGTGCGTTTTATTTTAATTTTCCTTGAAAGATAAGGCAAGCGCTGCTTGCCGCGCTGTCGGCGTCGCTTAAATAGCACACGGTCATTTTTATTATAAACAATTCGAAATTTTTGTTGGTTTTGCTTTTGTTTTTCTCTGTTTTTTTTTTCGATTTCATTTCATTTAATTTCATTGCTGTTGCCGAGTTCGAGTTTTGCCTGTGTTTATTTGGTTGGCGGTCGAATTTTTGTTTCGGTTCACATGGCTTATTTTTGGCACTAGCTTTGGGACACAGAACTAGTTCAAGGATGCTAAATTCAAAAAACTGTATTTGATGGCTAATAAATGATGGGATTTTAGCAACAAATGATTGGACATCATGGTAAACAAAAGCATTAAACTTATAATATTTATAATAAGGTTTAAAGTGGTCTTTTTTTGGGTGTAAAGATAAGTTTACTTGGTCATTTAAAAAATACAAATAAACCTATTCAAGAGCCAATATTTTATCTAATATATATATTTTTTAATTTTTGATATTATTTCCTATTAAATTATTTAATTGTATATATTTTTTCATAAGCCAAATCTTACTAGCTCTCGTTTTATTTCTTTTGTAATATTCACTAATATTTACTATATCTTTCCTGTTAACTTTCCTATTGCCTCACACGCGCGCTCTAAATACAAACACAAAAAAACAGAAAATACAAAATAAAAAATATCAAAATCTAATCCATCAATTACAACATCGAAGGCAGCAGCAACAAATACTACATTTATTACACAAAGGCCGCGTCTGCGTGTTGCCTACAAAACAGTCCCTCTCTGCATCTCTCCACCTCTCTCTCCTACACACACACACAAACATGAACCACTTTCGTTTTCGTTTTCACTGCAAACAGCAAACATGGCCGCCTGGCCGAGAAGTCAATGAACGTGGAAAAGAGAGTGCCCAAGAGAGTGCGAGAGAGTTGGAGTGTGAAATATGCATGTGTGTGTGTGTGCGTGTGGCTTTCATAATCTCTCGCTGGCGCTATTTCCTGTAAATATTTTCCGGGCTATGAGCTTAATTTAAACAAATTATTACAAAACTCGAATATAATAACAAATGCAGTCAGCGTAACGAAGAGAGCGAGAGAGAAGCACAAGAGAGACATAACATGGCGAGCGACAGAGCGATGGCCTCGCTCTGCTGTCTCCATTATGGATTTGGGTTAAGTGCGTTCATTCAACTTTTAACACAATTTCGAAATGGCGCACACACTTCTTTGCTCTCGATTTATCATGCGGGTGTTTCTCCCTCTGTGTTGTATTGTTTCTCCCTTTGTTGTTCGTTGTTTCGGAGGGGAATTTGTTTAAACAAAATAGTCAACTTTTACTTTGCCGTGAAATCCGCGCGCCAAGCTAAATGTTGCAATACGTATACGCACCCCAGCACACTCACACACACACACTCGCACAGAGCTGAAATTTCGTTCATGGCTGGTCATTGAACTCCACGAACGAACTTCGTGCGGTGCTCGGGTGAGCTTCGTGTTCGCTTCGTGTGTCTCGTCTTGTGCTGCTGGCTAATATTTGTCTCTGAGCTTGATTTCATTTCGTTCCCCTCCCCGAATTTTGTCTAGATTTTTGCATAATTTTTGTTGTCTTTTTTTTAAGAGCTAATAGGAGGTAACATATGGTTAGACTCACCATCGCGACTCATGCCAACGGCAATGCATTTTTTCAGGCGGCAATATTGACAGCGATTGCGATTGATGCGCAGAATGCTGCACTGTTGATTTTTGGTGCAGGGCCGATACTGGATCTTTTGCTGGATGGAGCGTCGGAAGAAGCCCTGAAAGTTGCACAAAAAATATAGAACAGAAATTAGTGAAATGTAAACTAAAATAATTTATAATAAAATATATATTTTAGGGAATTTTAAACTATAATTTGAAGTAAATTGTAAAGCAATAAGGCTCAATTTCATCATTCTTATTCATTTCTCTATATTTTTCTTTCTAATAAACCCCCCAAAGTACCCCAAAATCCCATATATAAAACCTACATCTGCATCTTCGGTGGCTGATAGTGTGGCTGGCGTATTTCTCTCCGCATTATTGGCACTGCTGCTGCTGTTGCTCAGCGCCGTGTCTAGGTTTTCGTCGAACTTCTGGCACAGGTAGTTCAACTGCGAGGAGTCCAGTCGCTGATGATGCTGCTCGCACAGCTCATCGTCGCAGCCCGAGTCCTGAGCCTCCTCCATCTCGTCCAGCTGCTGTTCATCGCTGCTGCTGCCGCTGTTGCAGGTGCAACAATTTCCCGCACTGGAGTTGCTCGAGTTGCTCATCAGCGAGCAGTTGCTATCAGAGCTATCCCTTCGCTGCTGCTGTTGCAGCTGTTGTTGCTGCTGCTGCTGCTGCAACTGATGTTGCTGTTGCTGGGACTGCTGGGATTGTTGTCGCAGGAGATTGGCGATCTCCTTGTGTGTTTGCGCGGAAAAGGGACTATCACAGTGCAGCTGCTTGATATTGCCATTGGGCATAACAGTGGGTTTCACATCGATTGGTTGCTGCTCCTGATGCTGTTGCTGCTCTTGGCTGGGGTTGGTGGTGGTGGTGGTGGTCTGCTGCTGCTCCAGTTCCCGCTGCTTTAGCTCCCGCGCATATCGGATCTTTTTCCAGGGACACTGATACTGCTCGTAGCTGCTGCCGCTGTCCTCCAAAGACAACGTAGTGGCGGCGGCGGGGCAATCCTCATCGCTGTTGGGGCAGTCCTCGTCGATGCCCGATTCGCTGTCATTTTTGGCGCTCAGATCGGCACATGGCTTTGGTGTTGCAGGTTGTGGCTGTTGCTGCTGCTGCTGCTGCTGATGTTGCAGCAGCAACACAATCTGCTGCTGCTGCTGACTAATACTATTTGTTGTCTGCGTGTTTTTGCTGGTGTTGCTGTTGGTGGTTGTCTTTACTAATGTTGCAGGTGTTTGCTGTTGCTGTTGTACGATTGCTGCTTCGTTTTTCAGTCTTTTGCGTTGCGGTTGCTGCTGCTGCTGCTGTTGTTGTTGCAGGTAAATGATTTGTTTGGGCGTCTGTTGTTGCTTGCTGATGGGCGCTGACTCCAGCAACTTGACCAAAGCCGAGTGCTGCTGCTTCAGCTGTTGGCTCTTGACCTGCAGCTGCTGCTGCTGATGTTGCTGCTGCATTTGCTGGTGTTGCGGCGGTGCGGCCACAATGTGCAAATTGCCGCCGCCATTGCCCGTCAGCAACACTATCGTTGTGGCATGTTGCTGCGGCGTCTGCTGCGACGTCTGCTGCTGTTGCTGCTGCTGCTGCTGCTCTTGCATTGCACAAACCATTTTAGAATTAGAGATTTTGTTTGCTTTTTGGCTTCAGAATGACACTTGAACTCTCGATTGTTGGTTGCTCTACGATTTGCTAATAAGGAACATTGCACACACTTCACTTAGATCTCACTTCACTGGCACCAACAAAAATAATTGCTATTATTTGCTATTGAACATGTGTTGCTGTTGGCTATCTCTCTCTCTTCAGCTTTCTTTCGCTTGATTTATTTAAATTGTGATTATGATTTTCGCGCGCTTTTCCTGCTCGATACAACCGTTTCCAACGACGAGCAATTTGCGAATGAAAGCAGCGCCAGCGTCCAGCGAGCAACACAAAGCTACCCGCAGCAGCGAGATTGCCAGCCGAAGTTCGTTTGGGTTGCTCGTGCTGCTTCGGGTTTCTCTCTAGAGAATCGCTCTCTTTCAGTCAGTCTCTCTGGTTGTTTCTGTCGTTTTGTGTGTTTTTGTTTTTGTGTGCCAACTGAGGACATTCACTCCAAAGCGTCGACAGCGACGCCAGCGTCTAACAATAGATGTTGCTGCTGTCGCTGCTGCTGCTGTTGCTGCCGTTGCAGCGGGGGCGCCTGGTAAACAATTCTTGGAACACCCACGCGACACCCTGATTTCCCAGGTAGCCCAGGCACTGGCATAGGCATCTCAGGTAGCTGCCACTGCCACCTGACTGATCAGCTTTGTTTGATAACAACAGAGGGGCGTTGAGCGTTCGATTGTGTATTGTGTTTGCTCGTGTTCCGATATAAATGAGTGACAAATAAGATTAATTGATATGGGGGCGCTGTGACAGGCCTAAGAGGATCCCAGATCTGGAGCGATGGCTCCCGCACAGACTTATTTTTGGGGTCACCACAGCGAGGGATGGGGGTGTTCTTTCGAGATATTTTTTGGGTAGATTAAAATAATGATAATGGAATAGAGTTATCAAAAGTAAATTCTTTTTTACCTTCTTAAAATTATAAATATCTTGCCAGCTGTTTCCCACTTTTCCGCCGCTTTCTATTTTTTATTTTTTATTTTTTACCCACAAATATGACCCAAATTGTAAAACAATCCCCGCCTAATTAACAAAATGCAAACAATTCGCTTGAGCAAATATTTTTGCCGCAATCGGTCTCCCAGTTCGATGAACTCCATCCAGAGTGCGGGACCAGATGATTTAATAAATGTATTAAATAATATTCTGTGCGCATTGTCATTTTGCTGTTCGCTTTTTTTGGGGCCAAATAATGCACACACACAAGTCGCTCACTCCGTCTCTTTCCCACACTAGCTACGTAACCAAAAAGCCCCCAAAACGACGTCAGCAGCGACGCGGCCAGCGACGGTGACGGTGACAGCGACAGCGACTGAGGCTGAGGCTGCGGTGGTTCAGTTCAACGAACCCGCCATTGTCGTGACCCACATTTCGGTCAGCCACCTTCGAATGTGGAGCTGCCGAGCGAGAGAGAGCTACATTCGCAGCCGAACGCGGCCGAACCCCAACGCCAGCCCGAAGTCGAACGAAAGAGCGATAGGCGAGCGAGAGAGCTCCCCAGTGCAGTTTGCATGCAAATTCGCTTGCAGTTCATATGTTCTCTTGTTTCTTTGGCTTTGCTTTTTTTTTTTGCTGCAATTTTTGAGCTGTGGCGGTCGGTCAACGACACAGAAACCTCAGGTGGGCTTGGCTTCAAACGGGAAGGGGGCGGCTGTGAGGAGGGAGTGTCGAAATGCGTCCAAGGAAATCTTTGGCAATTAAAAAATTTGCACACATTTTTTTTGCCGAATTTTTACGATTTTTTTATCGGAGATTTTCTGAAGCTGGGGAAAAGCCGAGGTCATTGTACTCACTGGTGGGGGAGGTGAGTGAGTCAAGAGATTTGCACTCATTTCAATACTGCAGCAGCAGCAGCAGCAGCAGGGAACTTTCGGGAACAAAACAGCTGTCCCACTTCTCTCCCGCTCTTAACAGCCCCACCTCTGCCTCTCTCTGGCTCCCTCTCTGTGTGACGCTCTTTCTCCCGGTGGCGTGGCCAAATGTGAATGAACTCTGGTGGCAAAGCGAATAACAAGTTTCAAAAGAAAGTGAGAGCACTTCCACGCACACAAGCACAGGGACATGGCTCGTTCTCTGCTCCCCACCTCTCTCTCTATGCACATCTATCTCTCTCTATCCCCATATGGCCCTCTCTTCTACGTCGGTTCCCCACATTTTTTGATCCGCAACGTCATTTTATAATTCATTCTTTGTTTGTTTGTTAAATAATTTCTTTTTGGGCTCTGCTTTTGGCACATTTGTTGGTAATATTGTTTTTAATTTTTTTTTTATTTGTTTTGGGTTCTTTTCATGAATGGTTCTATGCCGCGGGGGGTTCGTTGTTTATTTCGCCGCCTGCGAAACCGCCTACCTGTTGCCACGATCGCCGCCGCTCCAACTGCTTGACCAAGATTTTTGTTCTGTTTCGGTTCTTTTGCATTCTTTGTTTTGCTTTCAGGTTTATTTTTTTCGGGGGCTACCGTCGGAACTTGACACGAATTCGAGCGATCGATCGATTGATTGTCGATCGTCCCAGAAGAGCTGTTGAGCAGGTCCAAAAATATTCATGGGAAATCAATGGAAAGCGTGTATAAATTGGCGTTGAAATATTATGGGCTTATGGATCTCAGGATTGTCTGTTATTTTTTTTTATTATGAATTTTTATTTAGCAGAAATAAATTAAATATTGGAACACTTGAAATTTCCCCAAAATTCGGTTTCTTTCCCGAATCTATTGGAAACTTACCCACCGATCTTCTATGGCCACTTCTATCTTCACCTCTTTCTTTCTCCGCCATTGCCTTGTGTTCTCTTTAGTGCGTCAACCGCCCACATACACAAACAACAAGAAAAGAAGAATAAGAAGACAGACAATACCTAATCTCCTGTCATAACGACGATCGTTTGTTGGGCTTTCAGAACTCCTTCTTTCTTCAGTTTTCTTTATGGGGGGGGGGGGCTCACTCGATGCGTCAGCAATTAGCACGTGCCCAGGTCTTGAGACCCATTTCGGGGTCTTCAAATCCGATCCGGAACTTTATGGCGCTTGGAGCTTTACAGTTCATTCAACGCTCGTTCGTCAAGCTCGTCTTGAGGCTTATTCGACAGTTGCTCATAAGTCAACGAAGGCGTTACAGTAAATATGAATGATGGTTATTTTTTACTTTAAGTGAGGATTCATTTTTAATAAAAATTAAAAAAATAATAAATAAATTAGAAAATCATAATGAGCTTGGGAATTTATAAACCACAAAAAATAGCCCCAACAAGTATGCTACAAAATTTTAAAACTCACATTATTTAGTGTAATACAAGAAAAACAATTTTTAGGGTATATTTGGACTTTTATTATAGACATTTAAAAATAAAAAGCAATTTTTGTGGCATGCCTGTAAAAACTAGACGACTTTCCCGTTAGAGCAGTCCTACTGTAGATTAATACTTGCTGCTGGCTGCCCAAAAAGTGTGATATGATGTGTAAATAAATTATGTTCGAATTACAACCGTGCGACCTGCGCCTGGCCGCCCATTCAGGTCAGAGGTCAACGCCCCCAGCCAAGCCACCAAGGATAATTCACCCCTCTCACTCACTCACTTGCCGTATTCCTTTTCTCCCCGTTCTCTTTCTCCCTGTTCTGTTTCTCTGTAGTAAAAGCAACACGAGGTCAGCCGCACGTAGGCACAAAAAAGGAGGAGTCGCAGTCGCACTCATCCTCTCCCACAACAATCCTCCCCCTCCCCCTTCCCCACAGCACACACACTCGCCATTTGGCCTCGCGCTCATTGACGTCACTTCTGCAGTCGCTGTCTCTGCCGCTGCGCTGCTTGGCTCAGTTCATTCAACTCGGTGCCTTCATGGTCGCCTTGCAATAGTTGTTATTGTGCTATTGCTATTGCTATTGCTTTTGCTATTGCTTTTGCATTCGCCTGCCATTGCTTGTTTGCTGTTGGCTTTGCTTTTGCAAAGCTGCTCTGTGGCCCAGTAAGCATTATGTTTAATTTTAGATTAAACATTAATAATATTATAAAAATTTAAAAAATATTCAAAATATGGAAACCTCATTTTGGGTAATATTCTTTTATTTCTTTGACAATTATTTATTTAGAATTAAAATTAAAAATAATCTTGCAATAGAAAAACAAAACTTACACAATATCTTAGCAACCTAATGAATTTTCTATTGAAACAAAACCAATCTCTTCACTTCAAGACCTATAATTTGTTGACTTAAATAAACACAACCTAAAACCAATATCTACGACCTTATTCCCTTTTCCCCACATCAATCAACACAATTAAGGCATTTTCGGGGTGGCCATAGTACACAGATTAACTTCCATTTCTGTGGCTAACCATTATTTAATGCGTTTCCCACTCTGGCGGCTAGCAAATGTGACCGCAAAAGCCACAAAACTAACGATGACAAATCAGAAATCAACACAATACAAAACCAATATTGGAGGAGTCCGGAATTGGAGCCACAAACACAATAAAACGGAAATACCTTTCACATTTCACATTTTGCGCCAGCGAAGGGCAAACTGCAGCAGAAAGAGTGAGAGATAGAGAGACCGAGAAGGATAGAGAGAGCGAGTGCAAGGGATATTGCGACAGCATCTGAGCTCCCGAAAAAGGCAGCAACAAAAGCAAAGCACACACCAAGGCGACCGACAATTGAGGACATTGCACTGCAATAACCTTAAAGAAAATGGTATCAACACAAAGAGAGAGAGAGAGAGAGGGAGCAGTGGGGAGCAAAAGAGAACGGGCGCTCTCTTGACTTGGCGCTCAGCAAGCGCTTTTTTTGCATAAGCAAAATATGCACTAGAGGAGGGGGGATTCTTGGGTTCTATTTGTGTGCCTAGGAACAGTTCTAGTCTTTCTTTATGGCGAAGAAGAATAAGGAGAAGAGGCGGAGAGTCGGTGAGGAAGTGACCTCAGGAAGGAAATGCATTGCATTTAATTGGTCAAAATGGGCAGGTGGTGCTCCATACGACCACCTGGTTGCCATAGAAATTCAACTAAAAAGGTAGATGAGTCAGGAGAGAGGATTTTCTAAGGTTTTTAGTATAAAAAAAATAATGTTATTTAATTATTGATTATAAATATATTTTGACAACCTGTAGATGATATACCTATACCAAAGGGTTCGGCCTTAGTTTGATTTAGTGAGCTAATAATTCGATTTGGTTTATTACAAAGGTTTCTACATTTAATTTCTAATTTTAAGGAATATCTAAATAATTTACTATCCCTTTTACACTACTTTCAATTTAATCTATTAACTAAATACTTCTTCTAAACCCCTAAAAACTCTTAAATTTCAAGAGTTTTAACCTCTTAGAGGGGGTCATACCAAAGGGTTCGGTGATGACCCCCTTAACTGAGTGATTAAAAGCCCCACAAAGGAACTCCATTACAAAGGCAAAGGCAAAGACTGGCTGCACCTCTATCAGCTATACCCTGTACATGATTTTCTCGTTTTTGCAGTGATTAGTTTTCCACTCAAACACTTTCGTTGCGATAAAGCCAAAGGAGAGAGAGACAGAGAGGCAGAGACATCGAGAAACAGGGAGAAGAAGTGGAGCTCTGTCCTTTAACCAGGCCAATGAACTCGAGGCCAGAAATTGGCGCGCACTCTCAGCAGGGAAAACGGAGTGTTACGGAATGGACTGGAATGGAAGACACCTGTGCCCTGTCAGACCATCATCCATCCCCCACACCCCAGCTTTTCACTTTTCCTCTGTGTGTTTTCGGGGGTGGCTGGGATTTGGGTGGTTTCGGTGGTGTCTCGGTTTTGCTTTGACCCACTTTCCGTGCGTTGAACTCACCGCCGAAGCGAGCCCAAAAACCGGATGCACGGGCTCGGGTTCGGGTTCGGTTACGGGTCCGGGGGTTGATGTTGATTGCGGGTAGCGCACACGAAATTTTTAGGGGTTACGCTCTGGGTGCAACGAAAGTGTTTCGGCTTTAAAGTATTTTTGGGGGCTGCTTTCGGTCATGTGACGACGACGACGACGACGATGCTCTGGGAGCTGCTGCTGCTGCTGCTTCATGGGATTCCAGAGCTGGAGCAATGACCGCAGCCTGGCCAAAGTTGAAGGATAAATGTGTGCGAAGGAAGGAAGTGCCTAGCTATGTTTCTCTATATTTTCTTAAATCATTTTTGTCCATCCTCAAGTGCTCTACTTACGGCTGCGTCTCATATTTATATCTGAATATTTATATCTACAGCCACATTCTCCGTCTCCCTCGGCTAGTTTTGTATTTTCTTTTATTTTTTATTATTTTTTTTTTTTTTTGTGTTGATACTTAGGTTCCCATCTATTTGGTCGTGCGTCACGGCGCTAGAAAGAGACGGTGGCAGCCAGAGTAGAAAGAGAGGGAAGTGCCACACACAAGTTCAATGAACTCGCGGCAATTATTTTGCAATTACTTTTGTGTGGCTTGGCTTATGATCTATCAATAGATAAATTCTACGGATTGGAACATGCGTGGCTAGGCTATGGTTTAAATTGAAATTGGGATTAATATTATAAAAGGTCAACTCTTTTGGGAATTTTGTTGAATTTTAAAATATTAAATTGTGAAATTATAAATTTGCCAAACAAAAACCTAGAAAGTGTGTGATTATTAATAAATATAAATATTTTTAACTATAAAATATTAATTTTCTTAAAATTAAAATATAACTTTGTAATTATTTCGATAGATCCTTTTATGAAAAAAATTTATATCATGTAAACTTGAACAGATTATAAATATTTATGGCTCAGAAAA
>JAEIIJ010011191.1:0-12824 GCA_018904815.1 Drosophila ogumai | reverse complement strand
GCCGAGTGAAGATGAAAGGCAACAGAGTGTCCTTTACTGCGGGTAAGTCCAAGCCAAAACTATTATTCTATACACATAAAACTGCAATTATTTTCTATTAAAGGTTTAAGAAATTATTCTTAATTAATTATTAAAAAATAAAGCAAGTTCTTAGTAAAAAGAATAGTTTTATGAAAGCTGTGACTCTTAAAACTTTATTAAACTGCTTAAATCTAACAATGTAATGGAATATATAAAAAATAGTAATTTCTATTAAAACCTTAGCAATTTATTATTAATTAGAAATTAGAAATTATTCTTTAAGAATTCTTGAAAGAAATAAAGCAAGTTTTTGGCTTTAAGAATCGTTTAAAGAACGTAATACCTTGGACTTTATACCTAATTAAAAAAATGAAACTGCTTAAATGCTAAAAATAATAAAGAAATAATAAAGAATATTTGCTAGTAAAATATTAACAATTTATTGTTAGTATTTTTGGTTTATTTTACAAATACCTAAACCCATTTTCAGCTAAACTTTTAAGTGCAGCCGCACTTTGGCCTGTCTTTGCAAAGTCACAGGACTTTGCCTTGGCTTCGGCTTCAGCTTCGGCTGCTTTTGTCTTTGTCTGACGTATGCCAATTGCTGGTTCCTGCTCCTGCTGCTAGCATTGCCTTTGCCTTTGCCATTGCTGGCTGGCGTGTCCCTTTTGCAGCCTTTCTGGCCAAGCCAAAGTCAGAGCCAAAGCCAAAGCCAAAGGCAAAGGCAAAGGCAAAGGCATACCCAGAGCCTGAGTTCTTGGGCCTGTCCCAATGACCGAGTGGCGGTATGTCGCTCTCCGATTCCGAAAACCGAGTCCGAGGCCGAGTCCGTTTCAGTAGCGCCAGAAACTGGCACAGACCGAACTCCACCGAGTGCCAGCCGAGCCTGGCCGAAGCCCTGACGAGCGCCTGGCCGAAGCCGCCGACGAGCGAACTGAACGAAAGTCGCACTCTGCGGACGCACACGCGCTGCGGCAGCTGACAGTTTCAGTAAACCACGGAGACGAACGGATTACGGGTAACGAACAGCAGCGAAATCAGCAGCAGCAGCAGCAGCAGCAGCACTACTGGCCGTAGCCAGAGAATAAAATATATAAAGCAGCAGCCCAAAGCCAGTAAAGTAGAATATAAAAAATAAAATACAAAAAGAACAAAGAAAAAGAAGAGCAAACAAAAGCGTTAAAAAATTGCAAAAAGGGAAAGAGTAGTCCTAGCCCCGCCGAACAGGACGAAACGAAATTCCAGCAGGCCCTCGCCTGAAGAAAAGAAAAAGAAATGGAAAATGAAAAATGAAAAACGAAAAAAAAAAAAGAAGGGAAAACCCAAATTAACACACTCGGCATGCCAACAAAATTTATATGTAATATACAAAGTGCCCCTCGAGCGGTGCGCAGGCAGAGAAAGAAAGTTTTACATAAGTTCTCCCTCCTTTCAATCAGACAGCTCTTTTTTTTTGTTGTATATTTTTTTCGAGTGTGACCCACAAAAGAAACCCCTTCCCAAAAAATAAAATAATTATAAACAAAACAAAAAAAAATACAATTTAAGGTGGTAAAACCTAGGGAAACAAGTACAACCGCCACATGTGTATCTCAAGTATATAAAGTGTCCAACGTGTGTGTTCTGTGTGTGTGAAGAAGGAGAAGAAGACCAAGAAGAAAGAAAACCAAGAAGCAGCATAAATTAATATATACATATATATAATTTGTTTTTTTTTTGTTTGACTTGAAATTAGGTTACTTTTTTTGTTTGGTGTAAAAGCGCGTGTTCGCCATGGCGTATACTTGATGTGGCCGCAACGAGCAACGATTGCGTATACGCCTAGTGGCAGTGTGTGTGTGTGCCAGTGCGGCTGTGAGTGTGCGTCACACACAACGTGTTACGCAGAGTAACTGTAACAGGGTAAAGAACCCCCCGCTATACCCCTCCCACCCCCGTTTAGCGCCTGGGAAACTTTTGGTTTGTTGTTTAGACCAAAGTGCTCGGAAAAGTAGGCAACGAAAATGGTTACAACAAATTGCAGGACTCACACCAGCACACACAGTCACAGTACACACACACACACAGTCACATAGTCACACTTACACGCAAGACACGAGCACAGGGCAAGGAGTCGTAGGGGATAAAGGGGGTGCCGCGGACTTTCGATTTTTCGTGAGTCGCTTTCTTGTGTGTGTTCTCGAGTGTCCTTTTGTTGCTGCTCCTTTCTGCCTTGTGCCGTGTGCGCCTTGTGCGCCTTGTGCCTTGTGCCTTGTGCCTTGTACCGCCCCCCGTTGAACTCCACTCTGCGGCATTCGCCTTCTGTTTAGGTTATGTGTATCTGGCATGTCCTTTTTCCCAGCCTTTCTTCCTTCTTCTTTTTTTGGAGCGCGCATATGCGACGTCTGCGCTAGCACGAAACGAAACCAAACGAAACGATTTGAAACGAGACCCAACCAAGCCAAAAACTCAGCACAACAGAATTCAGCTTAACTCGACTCCGAGACCCCGAGACTCAAAGGACTCGAGGCAGAGGCGGAGGGGTCTTTGTCAGTCATTCAGTCAGTCAGTCAGTCAGTCAGTTGGGCGCCTTGCTAACTGGCTAAGCCGTGTCCTCCCTGGCCATCGGCTTTCGCTCGAGTCGAATCGAGTCGAATCGAGTCGAGTCCGAGTCCGAGTCCGAGTCCGAGTCCCATCGAGTCGCGCGTGTGCCATATCGCGTTTCGTGCTGTGCGCAAAAAGAGCCGAGGAGGTCTAAGGACTCGAGGCAGGGTTCTGGCTTTGGCGCTGGCACTGGCACTGGCTTTGGCTTTGGCTCCTGGCTACTGGGCGCTGGGCACTTGGTATGGGTACGAGGCCACGAGGAACGGAGCCTCGGAGAACGTTCTCCATACAAATAGGTACTAAGAGAGAGAGAGAGAGAAAGGAAGAGGGAGGAAGAGACAGAGAGAGAGAGAGAGAGAGAGAGAGAGGTGGCTGGCGTAAAAGGGACAAGGGTGCCTCGAATTGCCTTGGCTTCGCCTTCGCTTTGGTTGGCTTTGCTGAGACTAAAAAAAAAGAATAACAGAAGAAACAAGTAATTGTGCAACGTTTTTTAAGTTTAAAGTTATAGCCAAATATGCATACATATTTATGTGAGTGTAGTTCTAGTTAAAAGGCAAAAAAGGCCTTTAGTTATTGGCCAGCAAAGTGGATAATTCGGAATCTTCATTTAAGATTTATAACAACCATTCCTAGCAACTTAATGAGAGCAATTTAAATAATTTCAAAATGGTTTTGTGACCCAAAAAAAAAGTCACTGAAATAACCTAAAAAAGGATTCAAGAAATTTCTTTAAAAACACTCGAAACTAAAAATATACAAAGCCAAAAAATGTGTTAATATTTGCCACATTTTGGTTACTTTCAAGCTGTTAATGGCTGTCTAGTTTCGTTGGTACTTCTAAGGACCTTCTCTTCTTCTCGCACTGAAAACGAAAGGACACGCAGCGAAAGCGAAAACTTTCCTTTCTTAGCCAAAATCTATAAACATTCGACGCACTAAATGTCATACGTGTGAGTGTGTCCTGCGACTATAAAAAAAACCAAGCGAGTGCCAGGCAGCAAAGGAACAAGGAGTTGAGTGGGAAAAGGAAAAGAAAAGGAGTATTGACTCGGCCAAGGCCCAGCGGGTTAGCGGCTCTGTTAGGGCCACTTTTATATTTATTTCTATTTACCCACCTTTTGCCCCCACGAGAGTCGCAGTGGAAGTCACAGTCGAAGTCACAGTTCCATTCGCAGTCACAGTGCGTGTTCAATCGACTCTCGTTTCCTTTGCTGTGCCAGTTTGTTTGCCCCTTCTGTTTGGCTTTCGGTGTAAAAAATTTACATAACCCAAATTGCCGCATAAATAAATTATTAAATACGTGACGTGCAAATGGTCAAAGACCAGAAGGTGGCCCAGGCCCAGGCCCAGTGGCATGTGCAAGGCTCTCCATTCTATTGTGCCAATCCCCGGGGCTTGCAATCAGGACGCAATCCAATAAGGAGATTGTGTTCAAGAGCCATATGTGTGACCCGGAGGGAGATGGAGATCCTCGCCCCAAATCCAATTAGGGACGAGGCCAAGGCTAGCCGCCGATCGAGAAAAACGAAGAGGGTCTAGAAAGAGACCTCTTCTGTTCCCTGGGTTTTTTTTTAGAGGCTTCTCAGGATCATTGCAATTCCTTGGGGATACTTTTCTTCCTGTAAAGAACATTCATTACGCTCAAGATCATAAATGATCGGCTCTTCAAGATTAAAATGTATATATTTAGTTTCAAAGAAATATTAGGGAAATATTACAGATATTTAGGGTGGGTTTGCTTTAGTAATTCTTATTATAGCTGCCTGAATTGTGTGAAGTGATTTATACAAATATAAAAATAGCAGAAATCTGTGAAAGCAACTCCTTGTTTATTTCTCTGTATTTTTTAAAGTTTCTACTAAATAAAGAAAATAATAAATATAATAAATAAATAATATATATTTACCCTATAAGGCTGCTAAATTACCTCGAACTGGTACTTCCAAAATCAGTTGGTAATCAATTTAAGAAATTACGTTGTGCTAGTTATGGCCAAGAGGTTTGTCTTACAGATACTATTCCTAAGGCTTTCATATACCCCTAAAAAGGAGTCCAAAAACTCTGCCACAAATTTGTATTTCTTTAAAACAAAACAAGAAAACACTTAATTTGATACTTCATACATTTTATTGCCTTCCTTAAGACAACTTTATAAAGGATTTGAAAATCCCAAAAGGCTTAACTTTTCCATATCACCATTTTCTATGCTTCCAAAACTCAGGCTCTCACAAAAATACATTATAATGAGCTCCCAACTTCTGTTTATTTCCGATTTGGTTAGGAATTTGTAGAGGACTTTATCGGTATCCGAAATCCGGAATCGATTGGTCGCTGTCCAACTGCGGGGCATTTTTTTTTGGGAAAGCGGGTCAGGCAGCATGATTTGTGATTATAACGGTTGTTCTATATTTAAGGCAGCAGTTGTTGGCACTCATAAGTTATGGACGCAGTTGCTTTTTGGCCAGGCCAACTGGTGCCAAGTGCCCGAAAAATAATGGCCCACTGTTGCAGCTGTGTGTAGAGTGTGTAGAGAGCCGCGAAGAAAAAACAAAAAAAAAAAAAAGCAAAAAAAGGCATCAACTTGATGACCTAAAAATAGAAAAAGTCACAAAGGCGAACACGGATAGCGGCGAAGGCGAAAGGCGAAAGGCATAAGACGGCGAAAAGGGGAGGCAAAATGGCACAACAAAACTTGTGTTGACAACGGGTCTTGGCTTTGGCTTGGGCTTGGGCTTGGGGTGGCCCCATACACACAAACACACACACACATGTGCCACTTCTTTGGCGTTTTTCTCTTGCTGTTGCGGCGAATTCGGAATAACGGAATAAAGGAATAACGGAATAACGGAAGTCGCGGCGAAGCACACAGCTGCTGCACAGCACAGCCTTCGCCCCGAAAAAAAAACCCAAAATGGAGTTACCACTGCTAAAGAGGGAGAGAGAGAGCAGCGGCAGTCTCTTTCTCTCTCACTCAGTGACTGGAATTCATTTTATATTTCGTTTTCGTAATTTTTGTACCTTTTTTTTTTGGAAACTGGCACGCAAACGTTGCATAAACATAAACAAAAAAGAAGAAATAAATAAAAAAAATCAAATCAAATAAAACTAGTGCTCTGCTCTGCTACTACTCCGTTTTTTTTTGCTGTGTAATATGCTGCCCTGGTTTTTTTTTACTGTTAACTCAAGAGTGAGAGTGAGAGCTGCCCAGTCAGCCAGTGCGAGTGTGTAAAAAAAGTTCATATTAATCGCTAAAGTACACTAAATAAACGATAAACAATAAATATAATTAAAAAAAAAAAAAAAAATTATAAAATAAAATAAACAAGTGCTTAAAACTGGTTAACTAATGAAAGAGGCAAAGAGACAACAACGCGATAAATACTTGAAATAAAAACGAGAAGAAGCACTCTTGCTCTAGTTTCAAAGACCAATACATTTCCCCCCATCACATCCACATTTCCCCGCCCATATTTCCACCCAAATTGAGCTCTTTTCCCTTACCAAAACTTGTTCGCTTTTCGCAGGCGACGCTGGCGAAATTGAAACTAAAACAGCAACAGAGAACACAAATAATAAATAATAATAATAATTGATAATATTAGCAATAATACGGATAATACGCAATAATAATAGCGAAAGGCAAAGCAAACCGAAAACAGAGAACCGGAAACAGGAAACCGAAAACCAAGCCCAAAACCGAAACACTAATAATAATACTACCAGCAAAATACAAACAAATAATAATACAAACAACAAATAATACAGCAAAATATTAAATAATAATAATAATAAACCGAAACTGCTCTGGGAACAAAACGCAACGTTTGGTGAGAATTTTTGGCAACACGTCGCGTCGCCGTCTTGGTTGTTGTCCTGCAAACACCCGAAAACCAAACCAAAGATACCCCAAATAATTCAAACAAAACACCAATAATACTACCCATACTAATGCAGAAGCAAACAAAGCTTACAAATAAATAAATACATTAAAATACCAAAGCAAAAAATAAAAAAAAACAAAACCAAGCAAATTCATCTTCTACTTGTTCTTACCGCTTCAACTTTATTCGTCTTCGTCTCCGTAATAAATATATAGATATACATATATGCCATATACATATATGTGTGTGAGTGCGTCGTGTGTGTGTTGGTGCCTGTAAATGTGTGAGCTACAACAACAACAGCAGCAGCAGCAACAACAGTAGTTAACAACATCAACCAGCAGCAGCAGCAGCAACAACAACAATAGCAGCAACATAAAAGCAAATTAAAATAGCAGCAATAAAAAGCCAAAGCACCAACAACAACAGCAGCAGCAACAAACACAATTGCAACAACAATAAGAACAGTAGCGGATAGAGCGAGCAGCGAAGCACAACACCGATACACATCGATTAACGGTAAGCCAATCGAAATAATCGTTAAAATCAAACATTTTGGGAAATAGTCTGCTGGGAAATAATCAAAATAATTGATAAACTTGGTAAAGGATTTATACAATTCTATTTTAGACATCGCTTAAAGGCGAAATAATCGATTAAATCGAAGTAGTTCGATATCTGTGGGTTTCTTTATAGATTTTTGCTTTAATTATTATTATATTTAATCTGATTATTTTACATCTATATATAATTTTTAATTGCCATAATTAGTTTAATAAATCCAAGGTTCCTTAACATTTTATTAATATAATTGTTACAATCTAACAGTTCCTGTAATTTCCACGGTTGTAATAAATTATTCATGTTTTTGTCCCAACTTGAATTTATAATTTTTCAATGAAAACCAAAAGCCTTTTGAAAATATAAGTTTAATAAAGCTTATGAAAATTTTTGTTTATGATTTTTTTATTTCATTTTTATATTCATTTATATATATTCCTGCTGAAATTTACAATTTATTTAAATTAATTGCTATTACTCTTGATATTTATTCTTTATTTTTACTAGTTTTTATTTGAATGTCTGACAAATCATGATTTGAATGGCTCTTTATTCAAAGGAACATATACTTATTTATTCCTTTATTTATAAACATTTAAAGGCCATCAAATTTAACAAAATTAAAGACTTGTCACTTATATTTAAATATGAATGAATGCGAAGGGCTGTTGTGACTTTCAACAGACTAATATAAAATATAAAAGTCCCATCATTAAACCCTTTAAAAGCGTTTTAATAAATGCTTGGTATACTTCTTGAGCTTTCTAAGAAATAAATATTAAAAACAACATTCCATCGCTTTTGGTTCTGGGAATGTGAGTTATTGCAGCGGTATTTACGAGTGCTGAATACTTTGTGGCTTCGCTGGAAATATTTCCTTTGCCAGGGCTATTTTTAAAACACAATCAACTTGGAAGGAAACTCCTCAAGTACTTAAGCTGCAAGTGGGAAATTCTAGCGAATACTTGCAGTTCCATTTTCCATAGCATACTTTCCCGGGCCGGCATCAGGCGTGGTGAAAAATGAAGTAAAAATCAATTAGAAGGCTAAGCCCGAATCAGAATCTAAATAACGTGGGAGGGAACTGAGAAATGGGCGACTTGATGAACTTGGCTCGATTATGTCATGCCCGTTTGCTTGCCATTTTCTTGGCCTGGTGAAAATCGCAGTTAACCAGGCCCAAGCCTGAGACTATCAATGGGGTATTCCCCGCGCCTCCTCATGTCTCCTCCATGGCACACCCTCCTTTGGCTTGGGATGCGCCTTTGCTGCCTCCTCAGTCACTGTCTCTGGCTTTCGCTGCTCGGTTTTTCGGCTACAACCTTTTGCTGGCTTTTGGAGGGCAAACTTTTAGCAAGGGGAGCGGCAGAGAGGGGCTGCTTTTCGGTGGTTCCTTATAGTCTGTAGTCTGTGTAGTCTGTAGTCTGTGGGCTGTAGTGGTCCGTGGTCCGTTATTCTAGCTAAAGTCCTCTCTCGGCGCATGTGGGAGAGACTGGGAGGAAAAGAGAGGATAGCTGCTGCTGCTCCTGCTCCTGGCGCTCTTTAGCCCCAATTTCTCGCTCTTTGAGCATGCAAAATTCATTGACTAACAACATGCGAACTTCGTTCAGTTTTTTGTTGTTTTCCTCTCTCTCTCTCTTTCTGGGTTTCTTTGGTTTTTTGCCTTTGATTTTATTTATTTTCTTTTTGCTTTAATTATTTTTTTGTAATTTATTTGTGCTAGTCCAGGATTCTAGGCATATTTAATAATCGATTTTAATTTAGGGCTTTGATTGGCCAACAAACAATTTGTTTTCCTTCCGGGAAATTATATATATATATGTATGTGTGTGTGTGTAATTTGCATATTGACACAAATTCCGTTTGTATATATTCTTTTTTTCTCTGCCTTTTCTGCATGAGTCATCATCATCGCCTGGGCAAATTAATTCGGCAAACAGTGCTCGAAATAAAGTTGGAATTTCTGTGAGTTGCTCTGAGCTGCCATGAATGAAACAGAGACACACACACACACACACATAGAAACACAGACACAGAGAAGAAATATATGCTCATATTGCCGCATAAGAGCGTTTGTGTGAGCTCTGTGCTTCTATGCTTTATGAAGAGTGCGGTGTGTGTATGTGTGTGAGTGGCGAAATATCGAACTGACCTACTTTTATGCTTGATACACACACACACACACGCGCCGAAAAAGCAACACCAACACACACACACACACTCGGCCAGATTGGCAAATGGAAAAAGAGTGCTTTGACCTTAGCGGAGGCTGCTTATATAAGCCCTATATTCGAATCTGAATCCGAATCGGAATCGAAATCGGAAACCATTCCGAATTCAGATTCCATACTTATACGTAATATATATGTATATGTATGTATATAGCATATATATATTCTTAGTTGTGTGCTTTTATTGATTGGCCATTTGTTTTTGTGTGTTTGTGTGGCGCATTTTACTTTTGATTGCATTTCATTTAATGCGAATCGCCGTCTGCAATAATCCAATTAGCCAGCCGTTGGGCCAACACCTGGCTCGGATCTGGGATCAATGCTCGCTGGGTTCTTCTCTATACTATATACTAATGACTTAAACTAATGTCTAAACCATATTTTAATTTACTTGCAGCATCGTGCTAAGCGGCGGGCGCTAATCGAACATGGCGCCTCGGATATAGTTGTAGTTTTAATGTAGCAGGCGACATCCATGTGCCTCATGTGAGTATAAAAAATATATATAAGCATCAGGGACCATTATAAGTTATATTTTATAAATAAAATACAGATTTTAATCTTTTAGTTATCAAGATAACCATTACATATGTGTTAAAAAAAAACAAAATAAAATTCCAAAATTTGTATTAATAATGATTTTTATATGTAATTTACTTGAAAACACCGAAGTAATTGAGTTGAAATTAAACAAAAAACACACTTTAAGCTTGACTGAGTTCTGGCGAAAGGCTGTAATCAAAAATAATCATAGCCAATAGACTGAATAAAAAGCAAACCATATGTAATTGAGTAGCAATTCGATGTATACGAGTCCTGTTTCCCTTTTTTTTTGTTGCTGTTGTTGTTCTGTTTCACGTAATTTATTCAACTTGTACTTGAGTGATTTTGCTTGTTCATCCAATTGAATTATAAATCAATATGCATAAAGGTCAATTAACTACATAATTGCTATTCGACAGCAAAACTTAACTTGACACCCCCATTTCGGTTACATAAAACGTAAATTTTAATTCTGTTGAAACGTATATTGGGTAATTGAGTCGAAAACTAAAATAAAATTAAGTCAAAACTTTGTCTTACGAGTTTTGACAGTTGTTGTTGAGTTGAGTTTTCATTAAACTAATGTAAAGTAAACTCGGATGGGCAGTTAAGTAATTTAATTACAGAGAAGAGCCTTTGAGGTGTGTGTACTGGAAAATTAAATACAAATTATTTCATTATTGTTTTGAATTATTTTTTCTGAAAAATGATACAAGTACAAAATCGAAAACGAAAATAATTTCAATTATATAAGGACCTACTTCTTTTATATAGAGTTTACATAAATCGAATCTGAAAATTTGTACCAATATAATTGAAAAATCTCGATAGCTAATCGATTTTATTTTAAGCTATATTTTGTTTGCGTTTAAGTTAGGTGAAGGCTAGTTTTAGACCCTGTGATTGATGGTCGTTTATTAATTCTGCTGCAATTACCCATTATCTTTTTGCAGGCCTTGGAAATCTAAGGCTCTCATCGTTGGCCGCATAGACAATGACAGAAGATTCCGACTCGATATCTGAGGAAGAACGCAGTTTGTTCCGTCCCTTTACCCGCGAATCATTGGTGCAAATCGAACAACGCATTGCCGCAGAACATGAAAAGCAGAAGGAGCTGGAAAGAAAGAGAGCCGAGGGAGAGGTGGTAATTATTTCTAGCTGAATGTCGTAACTGCCTATCGATTGTCTATTATCGATTTTGTGTGCCTACTCTACTACTGCTCCGCTCTACTTTTTATATCCGTATATCCGTATATCCGTATATGTAACTCTCTCTCTCTCTTCGTCTAAGTGAATTAATTGATATCTTCCAATTGAGATCGAATGCCAAATGCGGTTGAAGCCGTTCGCTGATCGCTGCCAATCGATTGAATGACAGCTATCAGCGATGGCCGATAGCCGATAACTGCCGCCGCTACTGTGCGCTTTTGTTCGTGCTTCAACCTAAGCCTGAACGTCTATTTAACAAATATAATATACTTATATATATATACTCCAATATATATTCTACTAACCAACCATAAACATACATGTCTATCAAAAAAAAAAATAAAATATCGAATAATGCATATGGAATATCGCATATTGAGTGACAGACACTCACCGGCAGTCATTCCCCCAAAAAGAAACACACTCACACTTCCTCCGGATATTCCTATATAACGAATGTCTCTATGTCTGCATCTATCCGTATAAACCATCTGCCATATCTGACATACATATATTATCCATCATCAGCTGTAAATGCCGTTCATGCCATGCTAATACCTGTCACCGTGCTTGAGACCCTGCCATCCAAACCGAAAATCTAAGCTCTGAACACACCCCCAACACCTCCATCTTTGCCTGACCCACAACTTGACCCACTGTAATTCTCAACTCTCTGTCCAACTGTCAACTGTAAACTGTCAACTGTCAACTATCTTCTGTCAACTGTCGACTGTTTTCCGTAACTGTACCCGCTAGTGACATTCTTGCTATCACACCAAACTCGTTTCATTTCCAAACTCGTAACGTCGTAACTTCGTAACATGTAGCTAAAAGATAAAACCCCATTCGAACTGAACTCAAAGCCCTAATTTAAAAAATACAATATATACAGCGCAAGTCCACCTATTTTAGTTCAGATCTTTGGTTTGGTTATTGGTTTATACCGTTTTATTTTCAACAAAATTCCAAAAGAAACGTAAATGAGACCAAAAAGAACATTTAAGTGAATTTTGATTCTGATTTTGAACTATTTATTTGTAATCGTATTGTGTATTCAGCATAAGAAACTCTCCCTTCCCTCCCCTCAAAAGCACTCCCCCAACTCCCCTTACGTGCGTACCAATATCGTACATATATCGTATTACTATCGTATCGAATCTGTAAAATGAGAAATTTCTTTCCTGCCATAATCGTTGTATGTTCGTTCGTTTGTTCGTTTGTTGGTTTGTTTAATTGTTTTCCAAACAATTTGAGAGTAAAAACTGTGTATTCTGTAACCCATTGGCTTCGTAATGTGTTCTTATTGTGTGTCCTAATCGATTACCTAATCAATTTTTTTATCGTATTATTGCGTAACAAAAACATATCATTTACAATGCCAGCAACCCCCCCAAACAGCCTACCGAATAACAAAATAAATTTAACATTATCATTGTCGTATAGTTTATATATTCTAAATATTTGTTTTCGTATCCATTAAAGGCTAAAATATTTTTCAGATACATTTCTTTAGTTCCATTCGGTTTTATTTCGATTTTTATTTGACCAGGGATCTTTGGGTTAAGTCCAGGTCCATGTCCATGTCCATGTCCATGTCTTTCCTGTCTCAGCACACACTCTTAGACCTCCTGACCCACCCACAAATTCTTCTTCTGTAAATAGCCAACTCGCTTGTGAATACGTGTAGCAAGCCAACGGTAGTTGAGCTGAGCCCATTGTCACTCATTAGTGCCAGTCAATACTCAAAACTCAATACTCAAAACTCAATACTCAAAACTCAATACTCAAAACTCAA
>JAEIIJ010011181.1:0-20139 GCA_018904815.1 Drosophila ogumai | reverse complement strand
AAAAAATTTCTGAAAATTGCCTATTTTTTGGCCCAACTAACCAGAATGGACCCTTAAAATCGTTTGCTCCCTAACTAAAACCAGGTTCGACTTCCTCCGAATAAAAAAGGTTTCTTTGTATAACGCAGAAGCAAGCCTTGTTCGCAACAACCAATTCTCGATTACACTATTAGCTAAACACAAATAGATATTTTGATTCGAATATTTTTGATCTGGATTAAATTAGTGAAATTATTTTACGTTGTACGATCATTATTTTGCCGTACCCCAAGCTCCTGCGACGCATCTTCCCTAACAACACTTAAATATCTCTTTTCCACGTATTGTAAACTTAAAGATCAAACATACATCAATCTACTCCATACAATTCTAGGTTCCCAATGGGGGTTTTAAACTTAACAGGGTAATTATTAATTCCTTTTGCAAACGGATCTTATTACAATTTCATGTATGTATAGATAATACTCTTGGCATAGGGATTTCCGTTACCGGATCTCGGACTTGGCACATTTATGTACTAGAACTAATGACTAACATTTGTTTGCGCTTGTGAGAATCGTAAGTTATAGTTAGGTTTGCCAACTTGCACATATAAATTAAAATCTTACGGAGCTCAAGAACTGTATAAAATATACATGACTAGAGAACACCGCCATTGAGTAAATGCTTTCATTATACTGAGATAATGCCGAGTTCTGGTGGAGGAATTCATATGCAAACTGGGTAAACTGGAACTAGAGGATCGATTGATTGTAAGGAACTCCCAATGACTTTTTGAGAACTATTCAATCCCTACCCAATGGTCCTCCTTAGGTTAGTGCTTGAAAGCATTTTGGCTGATTTGTCAGTTATTACCAGATTACTGAGATTACTGGACTTAGAGGGTCGATTTCGTACTTAAGTCTACTTAGGCATGCCTGGCTTTGACACTTGGATTGGAACTCAGCTGGATAGGATTAATAGACCTGCGCAACCAATACTGACACTGAATGTAATTGGCAACTTGAATGAGTCGTATAATGTAATATAATTCATTTGATAACTGTTTTCTTAACTATCGTGTGTCGATTCGTGTTGTATTAGCTAAATAACAATTAAACAGTTTTATTCTTGTATCTGGTATTCCATTATTCGATGATTAAACAGTGCATTAAAATTTGTTCAACTCTTTTAACGTTTCCGCTCAATATATCCCATATATATATTTAAATGTTGAATTGATCTATAACATTGTCATATACGTAGATACCGCTTATAGGCAACACAATCTACACCGACCTACCACCCCGTCGATTATTTATGTTTTCTTTTTTATTTGATTTGTTATGTTTGGTAATGTTTGATTAAAATGTTTTACTTGAATTTGATTTGATTTTCGAACGCTTCAAGGAGAGAGTTATAATTGTCTAAATTGTCATTAGTTATGCAGCTTCTAAGATTCTTGGGTTTTATACTTTTGGTTTTTTGCTTGTCGTAAATCAGTCTCAATTACAAATAAGTTATAAGGTTATAAGTACTTGGATCGCGTGTAAAAATGGTAGAATTGTTCTAAAAAACGTTTCCAAGGCAACGGAACAAATCAAAAGGCTGCATTCGATAAGCACATGCAAGGGGTTTCCATTCATTTTCCTTAATAATCCCCACTGGTCTACTGGTCACTTAATTCATCCGAATCGTGAAACTTGGGTGGCGGATCCACACGAATATCTAATCCGCAGGCATACCGCTCATACTCAATGGGCTCGGTTTCGTAGTCGGAGAGAAAGTCTGGGTAGGGTAGCTCCTGCCGCACTTGGGCTCCTGCTGATGGCTCTGGATCCTGCCCTGCTCCTCTGGGCACTACTCCCCTTCGTATAGTTCCAGACCCGGCTGCACCCGCTCCTCCGCCACCGAATCCACTGCAGCTATCCTCACTAGAGTTGGCCAGTTCATCGGACAAACCACCGCCGCGGGTCTCGTATTCGCTCTCCTCCGGATTGCAATAGCTTCGTCCGTGGTAAGGCTGAACCGTTGGGGCAGCTGCTGAACACCCTGAAGTGCCAGCCGCCATGGAATCTTCTCGTTTGAGTTGCCTTTTTTTGGTGCGTGCTGGCTTCACCGGCTGTCCCGTGGCCGGAGGCATGGGATGATTAGCAGCGGCTGGAACCTGCACTGCACTAGGACGCTCCGTTACTATAGATTGATGGTACATGGGCTTGGTGATGTGACCCAAGCGGTCGTATCGCGGAAATCCCATCTCGTCTACATTGTCGCTCATGTCCAAACTTTCAAACTTTCCGCCATACTGAGGATAGTCATCGTACTCGTCGGTTTGTTCATGTTCCCTCTCCAGCTCCTCGTCGAACTCAAGGTACTGATCGTCCCGCTGGCAGGACGAGTACTCGGAGCTCCCCGAATCCACCTCCGGTAGATATCCCTCTGAGCACTCTGAGCTTTCCGCTTGTTCTAAAAGCGCAGCAGCTGTCATATTAGCCCTCATCCTTTTGGCGGGCAACTGACGCTTCTTGCGATAGCCCCTACTCCTCATCTTAGCCTCCTGACCGCGCACATCCAGTGAGCTATCGGTATCATTGCCGCTGGGCGGGCTCTTCAACGAGGTGGCCAAGGCTCCGGCACTCAGTTGGCTAGCCGTTTTCCTTGGCGGCTTCTGCACCAACTGGTTGGGTGGCGACTCGGAGCTTAGGCTGCTTGAGTAGTAAGGTGAACACCGAATCAACTTGTCCGCCCGCTGAGGCATTTGTGGGGAATTCGGTTCCGTACTCTCGCTGTTCAGCGTGTTGGTAGTGGTGGTCGTGTTGGTGGCCGAGGACGTGGAGTGGGGATCTCGCTCCTCGTCAATCCGCATGGGCAGCTCCTGTGATGATTGCTGTGACTTGCTGAGCATGTGTTCGTGGAAGGAGCTCGACTGACGTAGCTGCTTGCTGGTGGTCTTAAACTCACGGATCTGGGTCTTGGACATGGTCCTGTCATCATAACTGTGGTGCTTAGCGAGCGGCTTGGGTGGTGGAGCGACAACATCGCCAGGCAAATCGCTTGGCGTCACAATTGGCGGGACAGTGGGCACGGGTGGTGGGGGAGGTTTCGCAGCTGCTACTGGTGGAGGCGCTTTCTTGGCCTTTGCATCCTCTTCAGCTTCGGCAGCTGCTGCCGCTTGTTCGGCCAGTCCAGGTTGTTTCATCTTGTTGAGCAAGGCCTGCATGATGGGTCGCGTAACCGCTGGCTTTGGGGCTGTGGGCGGTTGTGGTGCCCTTGGCTTCTGGCGCACCAGCTGCGGTTGCTGGGTTTGTATCTGACTGGAGGTGGGCGGCGGGACCTGCACTGATGGAGCGCCTCCATGAAGCGGTACAAACTCTTGACTCTGGTAGCGCTCAGTCAGCTTCTCGGTGTGCGCATACAAACGCTCGACGAACGGCGACTCCGACTCTGAGCAAATCTCCTGGCTTTGGTACAGCTTGGACATCATCTCCAAAGAACGACGCTTGCGAGCAGCTGCACTGGTCTCTGGACCCATTGGGGTATCCATGGGCTCTTGGCCGTTTCTTGCCTGATTGCCGTTGCTGCCGCTTCTACGATGGACCTGTGGCAGCGAGCAGCGCTTCTCCTCGCTGGGAGAGCTCAGACTAGCTTTGCTTCCAACACGTGTCTGCTTTAGAGGATGATACTCGCCGGGAGTTACACCCACCAGGGTGCGACTGCTGGAAGTGGACCACTCGCTGATAGTATGAGCCATTTCGGTGAGGGTTAAAGTAGTGTCATCGCTTCGAGTGGCCGAGGTGGGTTCACTTAGCTTGTCGGTTTCCGAGTTGGATAGAATGTCATATCGCAGCCCATCTGAGGAACCATTGTCTCCACTAAATTTGTGGGAGAAGCTACTTCCCCCGCTTTGCTCGTTCAAACTCTCTGCCGATTTATTAATGGAACTTATGCTCGACTTTGTTTGATTGGACTTCTCGCTCTTGGCACAGGAATGAGTAGACACGGCGGAAAGGCTATCTGATCCGGACAGATTTGCATATTGGCGAACGGTGTTGGTACCTGTTGACCATTCCGAAATGCTTAGCCCAATGGACGTGTCTTCGGAGTGGGAGCTATGGGTGCACTTCTTTTGCTGCAGTCCACCCATCCTCACTGTGCCGTCAAGATCAGTGCCAAGGGAACTGGTTTCCTCCTCGGAGTGACTGGAGTGGCTGCACTTTTTGCAGCTTGCTCCTCCACCTCCGCTACTTAAGCGCGCCTCGTAATTCCTCCGCACGGTTGTCTGATCCTCCAAATATGTGGTACTGCCCGACAAGATGTCATCAATGGAAGTGTCCGAGTTGTTGGAGCCTCTCGATAGCTTTCTTAGCTGCGCATCCGGGGACAGTTGCACTTTAATAGTGCCTGGCATAAAGACGTCATCGCTGGAGAACAGTTCATCCTCCGAGAGGGGACTTCTAGGAGCTGGTGATCTTGTGGGCTGGGCAACAATTACTTCAGAGCTCGAATTCTTGCGCTGAACTCTAGCGGTGGCCTGTGTGGATGAGGTGGTGCAGCTCACATTGAGAGACGACGAGAGACAGGAGGCCGCGCTTAAGGTGGAACTAAGGCAGCTAACTGAATCCGGCTGCAGTTGCTCACTGCCAAAGTCATTGTCATCGAATGCCGCCGACATGAGATAGGCGGTGTCCTCGTAAGGCAGTACTTTGGCAACTTCGGGCGGTCCAACTGAAGTTTCCTCATCTAAAACAACCTTATCAGCACTTTGGGCCTCATTCGCATAGTAAGTTTCGATACTCTCCACAATGATGGGGGCTCCGACAGCACTGGAAGGCGGCGATGGCCAATCTATCGAGTCCTGCGACTGCTGGAAGGACAAGCTTGCCTTCCAACAGAAGGACTTGGGCACAGGCTTGTCTAAGTCCGGCATACCGTACATCGAATCGGCTGGCTTCACTGGTACATGATCGAAGGGAATTTCTGGGAGTGGCCAGTCCTCCGAGTCCTGGCTTCCCGCATTCGACAAACACATAAGAGTGTGCCGCTCCACATCGTCCCCCTGAAGTTCATCGACATGGGTCACCGAGAACCGTCCTGTGACTAGGGTTGGTGATTTCGGTTCGTTTAGACTCCCCAAGCTAGAAAGACGATCGCCGGTGGCCGAGTCACATGGAATCTCCGGCATTTCGGCCGAGGTGCGCCGATCTGCATCGGAAATATAGGCCAAGTTAGTATTGCTTCGCGAATCAGAGCTCAGGCTGGGCTGGTGGTCTGTGGAGCCCACAGATTCGTCGCGCATGCTAACCGAATGCGTGGAGGCCTTGCTCACATCGTCCTCCATGCTGGACTTCTCGGAGGCAGTGCTGCGCTCCGAGATTCTTGAGAGGGTTCGGCCTAAAGTGAAGCCAGTGCTGTAGCCAATAATGTCTGTGGGATTGACTCCGATCCCGCCAAGACTACTAGTCATTGCTGGGTAACCGAAAGTAGCTGGGAAATCATTGAGCTCATCTTGGTAGCTGGCATCGCTGGCGTCCTTTTGCTCATCTGGGGAGACCTCCTTTACATCGCTGTCAGAGGAGTCGCGCAGAGGATTCTGGGCATCGTACCTTTCGTACCCACCATCCGTTTCTACATGGTGCCATGGGTCATCTGTGCTGGAGCTGTTGGAACTTTCGATGGGAAACGGACGCCAGGTGCTTTGCTGCTCCTTCTGGGCCAGATCACCTGGGCCACGCCTCTGAGCTGCTCCCAATGAGCCAGAGCTACTTTCCGTCTCGAAGGAACCTCGCGATTCGACGCTCAGAGATCCCTTGGAGTCGAAACTAGACTTTGACTCCTGTGAGCTGCGATCACTGCCAGATTTACCCGGCTCCGCTCGAGTTACCGATAGTTTCTTTCCCGTGTTGGCCCTTGCTGGTTTCTCAATCCTCGGTGGTTTTCGAGACCCACCCGAGCTGGACTCGCTATCCTCGGTCCGCGCTCCGCCCCGATCTAATATCTTAGCAATGCGTTCCTCGATCGGATCCAGATATGATTCTGTGCTGATTCCTAGGTCGATTGGGCTCTGCTTTTCGAGGGTCGGTGTGCTGGGCTTTTTTCCCATTAAAACTTTCGGCTCATTAGTTGGCGTCTGCTCATTGGATCCCGTGGGTGTGATGTCATCTTTGCTCACGTCCAATTGCAGCATCCGCTGCTTCAGTTCCTGGCATTTTCTAGCCTCTTCATTGCCAAAGTCCTGAGAAATTCCCAAGGGCCTGGCAATGGAGCAGCTCACGCTGGACTCCTCCTCCATTGAGCTCTTCTCCTTGCCCACGGAGAGGCTCCAGTCTTGTTGTCTTTGCGGGCTTGTATCCTTTTCTCCGCTGGTCCACGAATCGGAGCTCTTCGAACGATCACTTTGCTTGTCAAGACTATGTTTTTTCTTGCTGCTGTCCGAGGATCCGGTGTACTTTTCGAAGGTTTCCAGGACAGATTTCTCTATCTGCGGACTCGCGTTGGGTGGCGTCACCAATATATTCAGTTCAGAGGTAGGAGTGGCACAGTTGGAGTACTCTAGCGGATTGGCATCCTCTAAAGTGGCCTGCGTCTCCAGGACATTACGATCTGGTTCCAGAGTACGCGGTTCATTATCGGAGGTATCTGAACCAATGAACTCGTCACATTCCACGGTAATCCAGGAGCCCGTTTCATCGCTGCGGCTGCGATCTAGGCTCAATCGATTTGTATCTGGCCTTCCAACCCTTAAATGTCGCCTCTCCAATGAATTGTCATCCTCCTCGATAGATGGCTCCTCACATTCGATGGTCGGCACCCTATGTGGATAGCCCTCAGCACCCGTTCCAGTTCCTGGGATAGGAGACTTGCTGGCCGGCGAATGACTATCATCGGCAGAGACAAAAGAGTCGAGACTTTCGGCAGTGGACGGCTTCCGGCTAAAAGCACCTTCACTGTCCCTGGCATCTTCAGAGGGTAAAGAACGCTTGAGAATTTCCAAGGAGCGACGCTCCGAGATCACCGCCTGCATGTCGATATCCTCCTGGAGAGGCTAAAAAGAAATGAAAATAAAAACGACAGAAAATCAATACATTGAATAAAGTTGTATATATTTTTAGGCCTTACCTCTGGGACCTGATATTGGTGGGCAAACATACGGCGATCACCAATAGCACTTCTGGCCACTGGTGCTGGCTTATCCTCGTTCTTTTTAGCAGCCTCTGATGCTTGCCTTTTATCATCGAGGCTCCGTGCCTTGACATCTGGACCGAGATAGTGATGTTCGGCTGGCCTCTCCAGACTACTTGACTTTCCATCGATTTTCTTGTGGACGACGCTTCCCTCGATCTTCTGCTTCATCTCCTGCGCCTTGGCAATCTTCTTTGGTGATTTAATGAGCATATCCTCTGGAACGTCAGACTTCTCGGAGTCCTCGAAGGATTTATTGCGATCTTCGAAGCTGCGGTTCGCCTTGTCCAATTTATCAGGGCTGCGGCCTTCGTCAAAGCTACGGCTAAATTTCACCAATGAATTGTCCAGCTTTCTTGGACTTTTAGCAATTAAGACATGATCCTCGGCCTTTGATTTAAACTCTGTTTCAATGATTATCTTGTCGCCGTCGGTTTTTACTAGTATTTTGTCCTCGGGAGCAGGGAAAGCTGGCATTGTGTCCTTTACAGGACTCAGCATGGTGATGGTCTGCTTCATGGCCGATTCGTACAGCTTCTGTTGGCGTTCCTTACGCTTGGCAATATCTGCCTCTGTCTCTTCTTGGGATTTACTCTTGTCCTTGCTTAAGCGGCGCATTTCAATAGACCTGGGACGTTCCTTTGGACTCGATTTTTTGCTGCCGCGACCATCCCGTGCTTTTATATCATCAGCGCTGGTGCGTCGCGACTCCGGACGACTCCTGGACAGCGATTTTCCCTTGTAAGGCTCCGATGTCTTAAGTTTGCCCTTACCCGTGCTCTCAATGCTGCTGGCTCTTGAGACACCCGGAGACGTTTTACGGGAACTGTTGGCTGAGCTGTATGGGGACCAATCGGTGAACCGATACTTTGGAATGTTGAGAATTAGATGATCGCCGCTTCTTAGCTTCATCTTTGATTTTTTCTTATCCTTGATCTTGACACCCTGCAGGGCGATCTTCTCAATGTAACGCAATTGATTAAGTAGCTGTGCCTCTTCGCTATCGATAGTTATCGCACTGAGCAGCGAATCCTTTCCATTGGTTTGATAACTGCTCTGAGTGGGAATAGAGCCTGCGCAGGAGTGAATGCTATCGGCGGTATCATCATCCTGAGCGGCAGCTTGATTGGCTCGCTCCAGTGATTTTTCCTCAAGAATTTCGGCCTCTTCCTCGAAGCCGACGGTGTCGTCCTTTGAGGAGAAAGCGTTCATGGGTGGCAATCGGTGCAACGATATTACTGGAGTGTCCAGGCTTTTGGTTCGTCTCTCTGTGGTTGGCGACTGTTGCTGGGTTGCCTTCTGCCGCTGTAATGACACTGAGCCTTCAGAGAGATTTAGACGGGCATGAGCGAATAGAATCGGAGCGTGTCCCTTTGAACGCATTACTATTGAGGAGTCGATGATCTCCTCAATTAGCTTCACCTTTGACTTGGCACCGCTGGCGGTCTGCTTCTTCAGAGTATAATCAATATCAGAGCCAGTAATTCTCTCTTCATGACAAGTCTCGTAAATATCATCGTTGCTACGGAAGAACTCGGCGTGCTCTAAAATGGGCGAGGGTATGTTCTCATTTCGCTGATAGTCATTCGTACACTCGTCCATGCGTCCACGCATGGGCACATGTGGTTCATCCTCCGACGAGGGTATCGAAATGGATCGCTCTGAGATGCGTCTAAGTTCGGTGGCATTTGCATACTGTGGATCCAACTTTTGGGTATGATAGCGACTTTCCAGATCCGCTAGACGTCTGCATTGAGGAGGAGATCCCTCAATTTCTGTAGAGCTCATTGTTTGACCACGTCCCCAGGCAGCTGAGATGAGGCGACTCTGCTCAATCCGAAGGATCGACTCGATCTCCTTGCGAGACTGCGGCGGAGAGAACTCGAGGCGATCAGGTATAGCCTCTGCTGATCCAAATACGTCGTCCGAGTCGAGGCTCTCATCATCAGAAGAGAATGAGGTGATTCTAGTTTTGCCCTTCTTTGATTTCCCAGCAGACTTAGTTTTGGGAATAACTCGTGGCTTATTGGCTTTTCGGGCATTCGCTTGCAGCTCTTTGCGAAGACTCTGGATAAGCTCCATCTGCTTCTGCTCCAATTTCTGCTGCTGCATGCTCTCGGTCCGCGAACTAGTGGCTGAATCGCTCTCTATTTGGCTGAGTTTTTTGTTGAGTTTTTCCAGGGTAGAGGCATCCATCTGTTTGGTGATGTCCCGCTTCGGCGAGGAAAGCTGAATTGTAGGTATGGTCTTGTCGATTTCAAGTGTTATGGGGTCCACTTTGGATAGGTCAATGTTCTGGGTGAAAAGGAACTCCTTGGTCTCCACAGGCAAAAGACTATCAAGAATGTCAGGAAGAAAGTCGGCAGCCCCAACCCCAGGCAGTCCTCCACTTGCTTTTGGCGACTTTGGCGATTTGGGAGATTTCGGTGATTTTGGTGACTTTGGAGACTTTGGTGATTTCGGTTTAGTATGCTTCTTCTCACTGGGCGAGGGGGCTGTACCGTTCATTATGTGGCGTTTATGAAGGACGTATGGAATGTCCTCCTTTAGGACTTTGGTGAACCGCCTTTCGTAATCCCTAAAGAAACTCTTTGGAAGTTCAAAGCCTGTCTTTGGCAACTCTTGAGTGGCTTGCGGAGCAGGAGTTCCGTCGTAGCATTTTGGAATCTCAAAGTTACCATGTGCCTTACAAAGTGGCGGAGCACTTGGTATTTGCTTGTAGATGTAGTCCTCGTCACTGGAGTTCGAGTCAGCCGGCGTTAGATCAATGGACTTCTGGTGCATGAGGACATGACGCCGAGAATTACTTCCCAAGCGGGAGCGATTAGCCAGCGAATTGGGATCGCTTTTGGTGCGCTCTACCGTAGCATGAGAACTGTAATTCATAGGCACCATTATCGGATTGTACTCCTCAAAGTGTGTCTTGGCCATTAGTTCCTCTTTTCGTGTAATTTTCTGATGTGCCATTAGGCGTGCCTGCTGCTTTTCAAACTCTGACACAAGCTCTGGAGTTAGTGGATATTCTGGACTTTGCTTACTTTTCTCGTCCTTGGGCTGTTGGCCCTCCCATTGCTTCGTGTACTTTTGAATGCACTCTATGCGATCTTGGTCGAAACTGAAGATATTTTCGCTGTCCGACCGTCGACGGAAGGCCGAAATCTTGCAGGACTGGGAATTACCTCGCTTCATGGGAGCCATCTGGTCTAGAGAGTCTCCGGTTTGGATATCCTTCTCCCGACATCGTTTCCCAGAAGCTGGAGTCGAAACGGACTCGGGCGACTTACTGCCAAAGGACTTGGCATTCCGCTCGATCTCCACATTTTGCAAACTAATCGAATGCACCTTCGAGGTCTTGTGGTTCTTGTTGCTGGGGAACGTGGAGTATGTGTCCCGACTGTCGTAGAATGAACTATTTGCAGTGGAGCTATGAGTGTCCGAAAGCAAGCAATCGTGGCTCTTTACCTTCGGCCGGGAGTACAGGCCCTCTGGGGGTGGCTCAACGCCAGTCTCGACTGCATCGTAATAATCGCTCTTTGACTCCTGACTGGACTGAGCAAATTTTTCATAAAGCTCCTTTTTGGTAAACTGTTTGACCTTCTTGCCGGTGGTAGTGGGCATCTCATAGTTGCGTCCGAAGCAATCGCCGACAAGCGACTCTTTTGAGTCCTGACTAGAGGCCACCGATGTCTTGCTCTTGGTTGTCTCTCGCGATTTCTTGCTGTCCGTGTGGTAAAGACTGTCGCGTGACTTTTTGCTAGAGTCCGAGCTGCGCGAGATCTTCGTTTCGAAAAGCTCACTTTGGCTTTCTTGGCTCGAGGTCCGAGTTAAAGCCTCCTGAATCTTCTTATAAAAGTTGCCGTCCGACTTGACCGACAGTTTCTCGCGCGGCAAATACCGCGGATCCTCCGCGTCCCAGATTTCATTCATGATGTCCGCTGCCGACTTTGACTTGACGTCGATGGCCGAGCGATACTTCTGCTGGTGACCCTCCGACACTGACTCGTCATCGCTGGGTATGTAGTTGCCCGAGTCTAACGAGCAGGAGCGCAGGTGGTCCTCGGAGCGACCTCGTCCCCCAAAGAAGTCAATGTCGTACTTCTCTAGGAGTTCGTAGCTGTCCTGCGAGATGTCATCTTGTGAACCCGAGTAGTCCAGGTGCTGGCCATGATGACGTCTGTGCTCCTGGGTGTTGTAGGTGCTTCCAGGGTAACTGGATGAGTACACCTTGCTTTGCGGCAATGGCGAGAAGTCCTGGTTGGCATCGATCGAGTGGTTCTTTGTCACATACAACGAATGGCGTGAATCATCGTACCGAGTTACCGGAGAATCGATACGGTTGGACGATAAAAACTCCTTGTCGAAGGCTGTCATCGGTTTAGGTAGCTCCCGGTCGTAGTAGGTGCTGCTGTAGCGCTCGAATAGGTCTTTGCAAGAGCTGCTCTTCAGCCAGGATTCCCGTTCAACCTGATCGTAGATGTTCTCACCGTCTTCTTCCTCGTCCTCCTCCTCATCATCCATGTAGTGAGCTGCTGCTTGTTCGGGTTTCACAAACTGAGTCGTAGAATAGAGATTGCCCGAGGTGGTCATCTGGTACTCAAGTTTTTCCGAAGATGAAGATAGGCGAGTGGGCGGTAGATTGCCCACCGAATGGTGCGTGATGTAATGGCTGTCGTACGAGTCTACTGAATCCACTCCAGATAGTTCCGAGTTGCGAGGAAGTGAATGGGTGTGTCGGGAACTCTGTGAGTCCATCGACGGCGTCAGATAATTCTCCGATTGAGCCAGCTTTGTTCGCTCTCCTTGGCCATACCGCTTGGTCCCGAAGCCAGTGCCGAAGTACGAAGAAGACGAGGACTCTGAGGGGTGATTGAGATCGTTATGATACTGGTAGTTTCCGCTGTTGTAGGCCCGTTCCTGGACAGCAGCTGCATAGGCAGACGTACTGGGCTGTTGCAGGAGAGCAGGCACATGGCCAAGTCCCATTTGCTTAGCTCTCGTATACTGGAGTATGGACTGGTCGATGAACTCATCGCTGAAGTGCTTCTCGCGGGTTTTCGACTTGGCCTTGCGATTAACCGTGGCATAAATGTCGTTTCTGTCATTGAGATTCAAATGCTCACTATTGGATATCTTGTGCTCCTGGTGGGCAGCGCTGTGAAAGTCCGGGTACTTATAGTGGCCCATGTCGTTGATGTCGGTGTAGATTATGTTGTCCGTTTCCGTTTCGGTCGAGTTGGCATTGGCGTTATTTAGCATGCACTGCTTAGACATCGAATAACTGGTACTGCTATAATGGACTGGGGTGACAGTTTGCGACTGGGACTCCTGTGACCGAAGCTGCGGACGATGGGCACTGGCCAAGGCCGAGGCCGAGACCGATGCTGCCGCCGCTGAGGCTGCCCCCATAGTCTCCCGATTGATGGTAGATGCTGTCAAGTCCGAATCCGCTTCCTCCTCGACTAATTCCTCCTCCTCCTCCCCCATAGGCTCCCCCTCCTCCTCCGTGTCCGCAGGACCCGGCTCCTCCGCCTCCGCCTCCTCCTCCAACTCCATGGAGCTGTTGAGATCCACCGAACGAACCACTGTGCTGGTGTTGTGCATAGTGTTGTTGTTGGTGCTGCTGCTGTGCGTGTTGATGCTGATGAGCTGCGGCGACGCAGGGACATACGCTTGGGATCCCACTGAGACTCGACGAGGGGTGCTGTTGCTGTACAAGTGGGACAAGTGGCTCAGACCTGAACGCGCACCGGATGAAATAATTCGAATTTAAGCAATTATCAGCCGGTTCATGTTTTGATTATTATTGAAACACAAACGCAAAGGAAACCGAAATCATATCGAACGTAACTGATCAAGATCATCAAAACAAACACACCAAATACTGAAAATTAAAATATTAGGTTAGGAAATTCCCAATTTTCACTGGGTTTAGATTATAATAAAATATATATAACAAATATGGAATATGTAAACAAACCATATAAATTCTATTATGTCTAGGTTAAACTTAATTACATAGGATATAATAAAATTAAATTATTTATACATATTATATTTTATATACAGAATTTTCAATAAATATTTAAAGGGATATTACAAATAATGTAAACGGTCATAATTAATGCAAATAATTATATTTTAATATTCATATATTTATAGAAATATAGAACAAGAAAGGAAGATCTGTATCATTTGACAAACTGTCCCTTCTTGGAAGCTATAAGTCGAATAATTTTAATGGAATTAAAGGATTAGATTATTTCCCATATTAACGGACAGACAGACTGTTGTTGGTGCTGATCAGAAATATATATATTATATGGGGTTCATAATGATAAAATCAAAGTTATAATTATGTATCTATTTAGATTCCGATTTCTGCTTCTAAAGCATCTATATAATTTAATCACCCGATCCGGTTTATTAGGGCTTATACTAACATTCAATAACTAAAATCCTTCCCTACTGCTACTTTATAGAAACGGTAATATCTCTTTTACAGCATTGCAAAATGCAGACCATATCTATAGCATCCTCTGTAAGGACCTAAAAAAAATTGTATTGTCTTGAAGGGTTAGCTATAAATAAATAATATAATCACAATTAAGACTGAAAAATATATTGTATAAAAATATTTAACTTATTTGTAAAAGGTCTCAAAAATATATAAATTCACTCAAGGGAATTTAAATTTTAATTTTAAATTATTACTAATAATATCTTAATTGTTCGAAAATAAGAATACGAAACTTAATGCAACTAGTAACAAAATAGTTTAAAAACAGAATGGGAAACTCACCTAAATTGTGATCGCCTGGATGCACACGAGCCTGATCGGGAGCGCGCTGTTGGTGGCTGCTGCTGTGGCTGGGCGAAGTCCACGACTGCGGACCCTGAGGTGAAAGCGAGCGGTTCGAATTCATTTGGTCCATAGCCACTGCCGAGTGGTGTTGCCGTTCCGCCGCCGAGCATGCCGCTTCCTCCTGGGAGGTTGGCGAGTCCGCTGCATAGTTCTTCGTCTGATAGATCTCCACCTGGGCTGCTGTGACCTGTTAATTATTATTAAAAGAAGTGTTATCTTAAAGTTAAACTTTAAAGTAAATAACAACTCACTTGAGAACGCATGTGGTCGATAGGATTGTCGCGTCGGCGATCCAAGGTATCCGCTGCCTTCTTCGTCAGAGAAGGGGTCATCGAGTCGCTGCATTGATTGCGATAGTCCCATGCCGCTGCAGGACGCAATCGGGAGGCAATGCGAAATTAAAAGCATAAAACTATTACAAATCATAGCGCAAACACTACTTGGAAGGACTAGCAATAACTCGACTCGACTAGACATTCATTCCCATTCATTCATCATCGTCAGCTAGCAAATGAAGCTCGATAACTCAAAATCAAATCAAGACGAACGAACCAAATGAAATCGAATCGAATGCACATATTCATCATAAATGGGTAACGAAATAAAATACAAACCAGTGTCAATTGGGAGTAGGGGATTGGCTGAAATGCTGGAATTCACATACGTATGCGATTGACTTCGGCTACTAGCATTCAGTGGCCCTTGCCGGAATGACTGAGACCTGCAGCAAAAGAAAAGACAAGAGGATACCACGTTTTATATTTTCACATGCTCATTTTTTGGTTTTTTCGTTTTTCATTTTATTATTATTTTTTGTGTTTTTAATTTTTCTTATTAGTTTTTGCTTTGTCTCTTAGGATTTAGTTTAGCGTTAGCTTTAGGGTTTAGTTTAGATTTGGAGAGTTTAGTTAGTTTAGCACAGTTGAGTTTTGAGTTTTTCATTTGGATTTTTAATACGGATCTTTGCTTAAGATAGCGAAGTCATTTCAGAAGAAAGTAAAACGAAAGGAAACATAAAGTGTAATAGTTGTAAAAGTTGGTTAGTTAACAACTAGAAAACAATGAATATAACACAACAAATATCCATTATCATAGTCAACTAAAGGGGGCATGGACTTATGAAAAGGATTCTCCCAAAATATTTACATATAAATGTTATTTTGGGCTTGAAATAGGAGGTTGCTTCGAATGCTTCATATTTCTAGTTCTATGGGGAGTTCTAGTCTATAACTATACATTTAGTGGGAGCAATTAGAAGGGTTAACTAACGTGAGATTAGCTGGCTTACAGTCTATGCGGAACACACACAAAGAACATACGATAAAAGCAACTTTTGGGTAAATTACCATTTAATGATTATTTTTAAGTATAACTCTTAAGTGCAAGGCAAACCAGGAATGAGATATGCATGTCCCCTCAACCGATGATTCGCAATGATTTAAATATTTATGAAAGTCACAGCGGGGTAGGGTGCTTCAGATGAATGGTAAAACACAAATCAGAATGCTATCGAGTATGTTACACATAAAGGTAGGTTAGCCAATTGGATTGTAGTTAATTCTACATTAATTTATGTACGTTTCTTTTATTTTTTACAGTTTTACATTAACAAAAGTAAAAATAAAAAGAAGAAAAATCAAACGCTCTCATATGTACACACACCCACATTGGTTAGTGAGAAAAATCATTAAAGGAAATCTAAAAATGTATATAATTTTAAATCATTAGTGATAAAAAATGGTTGTCATTATTTGCTGTACATTTGACTAGATTTCTTTTTTTGTAATTTTTATTAAAGGATTTTTAGTTTTTGTGCTTTTCTTTGTTGTTTCAGTTACTGTTTTGTACCAATTGGTTTTAACATCCTCTTCTCTTTTCTAAGGCGCTTCACCTCTACCATGTCATGGTTATTTTCTGTTAGCATGTTGTGTTTTTTGGGATATTTGTTTCAGTTGGGTTGGGTAGTACGTAAGTATAAATAAGTTTCTTTAAAAACAAACAACAAAATCCAAAATGTGTAAAGAAACAACGATTAAACGAACGAGTCGAGTTGAATGAAAACGAAGATTTGATGCTTGGCAATGAAGGCTGATGAATAAATATTATTTGTAGTTGCTTAAAAATATCAATATATGAAGAATATTTAATATATTTTATATAAATTTCTCATAATACAACTAAATTTGAGTTTAGTTTCAGTCAAGGAAATACAAGCTGCAAAAGCAAAAGCCTTATAAGTTCCTTTTCCAAACAACAAAAGTAAGTAAAATTAAAAATTCCGAAGGAAATCCATAAAACTTTTTTGAGAGAAAATTTGTATTACTAAAAAATAAACACGAGTATTGGTAAAAGCATTTGATTGCTGTTTAAATCTCGGATTATACATTGAAGCAATTGATGCATAGTCCGCTACTAACCTTTGGAAGTTTTGACGTTTCACATAATTCTCGCGGACAAACTCAATAATCTGCTTCTGCGTTTTGCCGCTATAGCTGGAATATGAAGCAAAAGCATCAAGTAAGTAAATTAATATAGGTTAAAAACTTATAAGATTACCGGAATGAGCTGCCACGCGACAGTACACGGGTTTTGCGCCTCGGCGTATTTTGCACGGTCGTGCAGCGGAAGAATCCATGGTTCTCAACGCATTTCTTCCAGAAGTTTTTGCACTCATTGCGACCCTCGAAGAAGAACTCCACGGTGTCTTTGTAATAGCCCTAAAAGAAAATATTATTAAATACATATTAGTTTCTCTCTCAACTTAAAGGTTGTGTTTAGTATTCTCTTACATAGCCCTCGGGATGCAGTTTGACCAGAAAGCGCTTGCGCTTGAAGGAAATCTTGCGTATCTTGGCCCAGGAGAAGGTATTGATGCGCGTGATGTTTTGGAAGACTGTAATGCCCATATGGGCAACAGCTAGATTGAGCGGCACTCCCTCTACATCCTTAGCCGGGTGCATCTTCATGCCATAAAGCTCACACCTTCGTGCCGTCTCCAAGAGGTTAAGATCTGCCTCAGCCGGCGATTGGCCACTAAATAAACAAGGCCATAAACAATAAGGATTTATGGTAAGCGCTCAGAAACACTACAAATCACTTACACATGCTTCTTGTGGTTCTCCATAATCTTGCGCTGCATGGTGGCATCCTGGTGTGGCACAAACCGATACGAAGACAGATACGTGTGGTCAGGATAATCCTCGGGCACAAAGTCACCACAAGAGGCCTGCACGATATAACTGGCCATCAGTGCAGCCGTATTGTCGTTACACTGCAAACTACCAGTGGCCAAATCTCGTTTGATTTGCAGGCAAAACAGATATCTAGAATGGAATAAAATATATATATTTATTGAAGTAATATATTGCGATCGTAAGGGTCATGCACTACCTTGTATACTCCTCTTCCAGCTGGGCCGGATCCGGCGTATAAAACTTAATGCAGAAGCGCAGCACTGGATCGATGAGTGAGAGGCCCACCTGGCGATTCATCGGCTTCTCTAAATCCAGCCAGTATTTGGTGTGTGTGGATACCTCCTGGTATTCCAAGCCGAAGTAATCGGCCTCAAGTAAATTGAGTTGCCGACACACTTGCTCGAATAGGACGCGTCCCAGGGCTTTAGCCTGAAAAAAATATTTGGAATAAATTTAATAGGCAAAGGCAGCAAAATGATTATCTTTAATTTTGCATATGTGATTTGTATCCCCTTAAGCCTTTATTTATTTTTATTTAACACTTGTCGTACCTGAATTCATATCTTAAAATCCAAATAAACCAAACTGACCATCTAAATTCTCAAGGATACATTTTTAAGCAGTTTTCCAAAGCCATAAAGTAATTAAATTTGAGGCCCAAATAAATTGCACTCCCAATTGAAGCAGCTTCATAATGAAATAGGGTGGTTTACGGTGAAGGAAAATGAAACGCTAAGTTCTAAAGAAAAGTCCGAAATGCTCTTAAGATGTCCGAACTCGTTGAGCTCGTTAAAATCTAATCCAGCGTGCAGTTTGCAGCTCATCCCGGATGACGCCACACGCCAAATGCTTGGTGGGCGTTGCGTCTGATTGCATTTGAATAAATTTCAATTGAGTTGACGCCCGGTCTCCGACTAAACTGGGCCAGTTTGTCTCGGGCTGCAATTAAGTTATATAAAAATTTCAGTTTCAAAAACCAAGAGGGAAATTCTCTAAATCAAAGATGTTTTGGTTCATTTCGGAAAACTATAGGGGAATTCAAAAATATTTACAAATTTGAATAATTTAGAAAGAAATACGTGAGCAATCAAATAGAAATGACACAATTGTTTGCTTAAACTTAATAAATGTCAGTCGCTTATCTTAGGCCTTGTCGATACTAACAGGATAACAAATTACTTAAATGGAATCATTATGGTAAGCCACTCCTAAATGGCTTTCAACAATTAGCAAATTAGTCAAACAAATATTAATGGCCCACAAGATTCCGACAACCTATTAAATCCGGCACACACGACCCTAGGAATCGCACCTATTACGATATCAATTCAATTTGCTAATCCCGACAGGCCGCATGTGTGTTTCAGCTTCTTGCTCCTAGCATACATTAATTTGGTATCAAGGAGTAGTCCCTGCCAGATGTTTTAGCATTTGGCAAATACAGGGATTCGCATCGCGGCAGCAACCAATCAGGCAGAGTGCTTTGTCATTTCGATTCTGTTGCCAGCCCCATAAAAGCGGGCAACAATCTATCAGGGTGTGAAATGTTTCGCAAGGCGTGCCAAAATGTTATTAAACCGCTCCGTGTGTGATATTTGAATATTTTATGCCCCAAATTGTATGTAAGCTGCGATCTAAAAAGCAAAAAAAAAAAATTCGTTGGCTGTCATCCAACATGTTTTTGTGGCTTTTCAGCGCATAAATCGAATAAAATTGGGCGTGGCTGGACAGCAGAGTAAATAAAGATAAAGGGTCTTAGCCGATAAAAACGAGCCGTATGCGGATGTTTTCAGTTTCCGTTAAAAATTCGATAGCCAAGGTAAACATAAACAAAAGCAATCAGAGCAACAGAGGAAAATGTTAAGGCATTGGATATGAAGTTACTCTGGTATCGAAATAGTTTACCTCTTCGATATAGGAAACACTATTAAAAAAAACATCTACAATTTAGTTGAGTTTATTTGTTACAGTTGTAATAAAAACACGAAAAATATAATGCGAAACCAAAAACCAGAAACCACATGACGTATTTCCGAGAAAATTAAACCTCAAAGATCAACAAGAACGAAATTGATGCACCACCATAGCAGCCACAATTAAATTTTCATTTAATTTTCGCAATCAGAACTCGACCAAGTCCCCGGTGGCAAAACCCAATGAAAACTTTGTTTCATCCCTGTTAATGCAATTTTCATCACTTGCCTCTAGTCACAAATGCAATTTGCAGGCTCAAAAAGAATGGGAAAAATAGAAATATGTATATAGAATTGCAAAATTTTCCCAACTAATTGTCAGCCAAAATGTGATTTACACAATTTTTGAAACAATTGTTGTCCCCAATCTAGGATACTTTAATTAATTTGGCAAACACCAGGGGTATAAGAGAGAGGCGAGATGGATGTGGGCCCAGAATTCTCCAGGGAATGTCCTGCTTTCTCTCCTTTTTGTCGCGACTGCATCGCCATTGTTTGCTGTTTTTCCAGCCAGGAGCCACAGGAGCCACAATGAGGCTACGGCCACGCCCAAGCTCTGACATTTTCCTGGCCCTAGCACAGGGGCATACACGCATATATAGTATGAATGTAGGCTGGCCATTCATTGGGAACGGCTTGGTGCCACAGCCATTTATCTTTTTAGGCCAATTCTCGGATCTTCTCCAACTACAAAACAAACCAATTAACTTTGGCGACTTCTGCAGGCGGTGAGAACGGAAATGGCAAAACGACAGGAAGCTTTTCAATGCAAACAACCCATTTCACCCTTTTTCCAACCTCCTCCATACAGAAGCGCAGCTGTGAAAAGTTGGCCCACAATTGTCGGTTGTTCAATTTGTCGTCATCAAGAGACGAAAGCGGCACGAGAGCATTAGCCACTGCATAAAAGCCACCTGCAGGCAGGTGTTGTCCCTACACTATAAAAATTAAA
>JAEIIJ010011178.1:0-18084 GCA_018904815.1 Drosophila ogumai | reverse complement strand
TTAATTAGTCCTTGATCCAGAACTACAATCCAATTAACCTTTTTAAAAAAGTATTTTACGTTGCAGTTCTCAAAGTAGAAAGCTTTTACTGGATGCAATCAACATCTCGGATGCCTTAAATTTCACACTCCACCGAAAAATGTTCTAAATTAATGAAAAGAAAAAAAAAACCGAGTGTGGGCGAAAAAATTCCCGAGACGAACCATTTAACCGAATTAAGAAGGCAAATTCCCGCTTCCCCGGCAGAGCTCACCTTGGAGAGCACCGCCCCAGCACAGCCAGAAGAGTGCCCACTTGGCGGTGCAGAAGCGCTGGAGCCACTGTGGACTCCAGCCGCACCATCCAAATCTCTGGCTGTCCACATCCTGGTCCGTTTCGGTGGAGACGGCACTTCCCGTCCTGCTGGAACGGGCACTATTGTTATTGTTCACATTGGCGCACTTGGCTGCACTGGTGGCTGCTGCTCCTGCTTCAGTTCCTATATGGTTTGGGTTCACCTCCGACATGGTTTCACTTTTTTAATTCACACACCGTTTATTCCCGCGATAAATGCGACTGCGATCCGCACCGAACGACGAGCGGCCACTGACTGAGCTCAGATATTCACAGGCGGCAAGCAGGCTAAAGCTCGGCCTAAGTCCCAGTCTGTTAAGGATGCGGAGTTAACAGTGCTCTGTGACAGGAAGCGAGGCAGCAAGGCAACCCCTGTTAATGGGCTACTGCCCAAGCAGAAACTCCTCCGCAGCCAGCCAGGTTTTTATGAATGAAATACGCAAATTCAGGGACTTCCCACACACGTTTGCATCTGCACATATCAACAGTTGTCATGACACTGCTCTTCTTTCATGTGTAAAATATTCGAAGAGGTAGGCAGTCGCCTCTTTGTAAAGGAAATGGGAGTTTTATTAAGAGTTTATTTGATCAACACTTAACTGATATTGGGATTTGATTTTTGATAGCGAAAAACGATTCTTAATTAGCAAAGACACCCATACCTCTTCTTATCTGTTTACCGAATGTAATCCAATGTAGACTTTCTAAACAAACCTAGAACAGATTTCTAAATAATATTTTTCTTAATTCAGGTTAGTATTTTTAATATTTGTTGAGGCATTTTGAACACCTTCTTATCTAATTTTAAAAGAAATAAATTTTTACAGCTGGAAGAAATAATAGTATATATTTTAGTTATTTTTTATTATATTTATTTAAAGGCATTTATAATATAATTATAATTGTTAAACCATTTATAATTTTGTTAACCCATTAAGATAGAAACTAAAGAGAGCAATTTTATTTCGCCAATTCGTTAAGCTCTAATATAAATTAAATGTGTTAAAAATGTTAATATTTTCAAAATAAAAAAAAAATACAAACGATTTATTTAGATTTGGTTTAATGACTAGTTTTTTATTTCAGGCTATAACTATTTTCAGCTTAATATTTTAATGTTTTAAAGATTCTGAAACCTTTAAGACCCTGAATAGTTGCTGATGAAACTCCTCCAAGCGCCAGGCTAAGTAAAATTGTCCCAAGAATCCATAGAAATTATGCAAATATAAGTCGGTTAATGATTTCATTACAACTTTCATGTTTATTCATTAAATTTTTCAGTTTAGTAGGTTTGTTTTTTTTCTTCTAATTTATAAACTTAATATATAAAAAATAATTAATCAATTCGCCAATGTTTAAGAAAGAGATGGATCGAATTTAGCATCAGAGGTTTGTTTGTTTGTTAACCAATTCATTCCATTCAATGTGGTAAAGTTTCTATTGCTGAAAATAAAAATCTAGCTATAAGGCAAACATTTAGGGATTTGATGATGAGCACCAGGAAATCTCTTCTCCGATTTTGTAAATTAAGTACAAAGTAAGTTATGAATAATTCTTCTGCTCAACTCGAGAAGATGTCGGTTTAGAACGTTACATTTTTTGGAAAGACAAAAAAAATTTGAAAACTTGCCTTTGACTACTTAAATACGTATATAATATTTATGTCTATATAGTTACATTTATAGTTTAAAACAATAAAGTTGTAAACAAAAACAAGGATTAACAAAAAGCTAAAAAAAAATATAATAATAAAACTCAGTGTTCGGGATCGAGAGACTCAGCCCCTGTTTTTAAGAGAGAGTACACACGCGCGGTATTTACAGTATCTTTCGTGAATAAAGTATGTTTACATGATATTTTTTGTTTCGTATATATATACGTGTTTTGTTTTAACATTTTTTCATCTATATTTGTGTCGGCCCATTGGAAGCTGGTGCTTTGAAAGGTTCCATAGCTCAGATCTGTCTTAGATGGTTTAACTTAGATGGATTGGCGGTGTTCCCAGCACTAAACTCGCATGGTTTTTCGGCTATAGATACACGTACAGTGAACGCTTGCTTTTGGGCACTACGACAAATATCACATAATGAGATCAATTGGATTTATTTTGGGTACTTTTTTGTTTGCGCATCATTTCCGTTTGTTTGTTGTTTAGCTTTTTGGGGTTATGTTGTGAATGTTCAACTTAAAACTGTCTCTTGAGGGCTGAGTGTTGGAATTAATTATATTTCAATAAGCTGATTAAGTACCTAATATAACTATTGTTTTTTTTGTTTTTTCTTTTTATGTTTACAAGTTCCAATTCATAATAATACTTTGGCGGAACTCATTCAGTTCCAGCCTATCAAGTTTTCTTTGTTTTTTGAAAAAATTAAAGAGAGCAAATAATAAAGGGCATTGCACATAATTGGCATTTAGGGGTAAAAATCCGATGATATATCAATATCATATCGAACATATTGTATCTACAACATATTTAATATAAAGGAAATTTAAAATATTGAAAATAGACAGAAATTTTCATTTTCGATAAATCAACCAGAATACAACGTTAAAATAACACGATATATATCGAACTTCTCGGCCTTGATAAAGTATCGTTATATAGATATTTTCTGCTAGGGAGGGTTGTGTGGTTTGGTATGGTGAAGTAATCCTATGGCGGAAAGATTTTCCTATGTAAGTTACATTCAAGCTCCTTTCTATTTGTTAAAAATAACTTAAGTATGTAGCGTTTGCGTTTCAGTTTTCATTTCTTTGTTGGATCGGTAAGTACTAATTTTGCGAATCAGCTTCCATACGCCATCATCTTCTCTCTAAGAGCTTTAACGAAACCTTTCAAAAACGCCAGCCTTCAATGGGCAACAACACACTAAGCCAAATAGTGTTTACAATGGGGGTTTATATATGTTTTTGTGTTTTATGGTTTAATATTTTACACTCATAGAAGGTAATTTATCTATAGTTTCAGGTTCAGTATTCACTTCAAGCCAAGTGCTGGCCAAAATAGGAGAGATCTCAACTCTAAGGTGGCCATGAATCATTCTTAATGAAGTGAATATTGAGCACCTAATTCGTCTCCTTATGCCACATTTGTATATTTAAAATATATTTATATTTTTTCCTTTTTTGTTATATAAAACTTAAAATGAATTTAACCAAAAAAATAAAACAAAGTTAGTATAATAACTTGTGTACTTTATCAATTTTGTTTGGTATCCCAAACTTTCTTCCGTTTTCTCTCATCCTTGACTTTGTGTTTGTGGTGGGATAACAGTACAAAGAAGCGCCATGGGAATGCTGGGTGGGTGGTGTTGTTCTCATTCGATCTCCATTGTTTTCTCTTTAAACGAGACTCGGCGCTGTCTCCTCATGGTCCTGTGGCTTCTCTTCTGCCAGCGGACAGTCCACCACTTCGCTGTGCATCACAATTTCTATGTCGCCCAGTTCAGCAGCCGCCTCCGCTTTGAGCGTCATATCCTCGGCCCTGGACAGCTTCTGCAGGCTGTGCAGCGTCTCCTCATTAATTGTGTGCTCCGGCGATATGTTCTCCTTTAACTGACGCTTCAAACTGGGCGGCATGTGGGCCGCATTGCACTCGGGTGACGATGCCGACTCTGTGCTGCTCGACGAGGACGTTGCCGTTGTTGTGCTTCCCTCGAGCTGAGCAACCGAAGAGCCGCCGCCAGAGACACTGGCATCACCGCCGCCACCGCCGCTGCTGTTGTTGAAGGATATGTTCTGGCGAAAGACTTGCTTGCTGAAATCCCTCAACTGCCTTGAGGCTGTGTCCAGGAAGGATGAGCCACCTGAGTCGACATTTTGGCTGGAGTTTGATATATTGCTGCCGGTCAGAGATGTCCAAGAGGCGGGTGAATTTTTTCGCGCCACCGATAGAATGGGATTTGGTGTGGCATTGGTAAAACTGCAGTCGCCGCCTCCTACTGTTCCGCCTCCTCCTCCTCCGCTTGTTGCTGTTGTGGTTGCTGTTGTGACTTGACTGACCTTCGATTCCGGCGAGGAGCTGCGTTGGAAAATGGTTCCTGTTTGGAAAATCGTTAGAAGCTTGTCCACTGCCGAGGGATTGGCTATCCACGAAGACTTTCGCGCCCGCGTCTGTGGGGGATTGTTGCTGACAGGCTCGGCAGGTGGCACGGCTTCTGATTCTGATTCCAAAACTGGTTTCATAGCAGCAGCAGCAGCAGCGGAGAGAGCAACCACACCAGCCGATTCCTTGGTCAACGTGATGTCATTATCGCCAAACACGGCCAGGGGACAGGTCCTGGGTGGTGGAGGAGCTTCTGTGCTTGAATCTACAGAGTCTGTTGCATCGTTCGTGGTGCTACTACTGCACCCACTTCCACTTCCGCTGCTGCTGCTGCTGCTACTCCCGTTCGAAGAATTGCTTACGGTGGGTGAATTGGTCTCGTGCGGCGAAAGCTTTTGTCTTGCCTCATCGTTTGTACTATCATTTCCCTCAGCGCTTGTAGCTTCGCTTGGCTCTATAATCATTACAGTGCTCACCGCAGAGGCTGCCGCCGCCTCTGCTGCCTCCGACAGCTGCACCGCTTTCCTTGCCGACTTGAGCATCGGCGTTGGCGGCAGGTCAATGGGTGGCGTGTGCGGCGTGATTGGCGGCAGCTGGCGGTTGGCCAGCGGCACCTGGGGATCCTCGTAGATACGCGACACATGGAAACGCGATCTGGGCGACACGGACAGCCGCTTGACGGTCTGGGTCGAGCAGGTGACCGAAGCCATCGCTGGCAGCGAGCTGGAGGTGGGCAGGTGGGCTCCGAGCGTATTGAGACTGCTCTGACTGCCACCCGGCGAACTGATGGTGGGTATGGACATGCAGCTGCTGGCCGAGCGCGGTGTATGCTGCGACGGATGCTGTGCCAGCGGTGAGATCAATGGACTGCTGCTGGCCACCTCCGTAACACGCGACACATGGAAGCGGCTGCTGCTGCGGTTGGGTGAGGAGGACGGCGATATTGTGGGCGGACTGGGGCCGGGCGAACGAAGGCGAGAGCCGCCCTTACGCTTCACCTCCAGCAGGGCGGCCGGTGTGGGCAGGGCGGTTGCTGCAGCGGCTGCAGTTGCATTTGAATTTGCCGTAACAGTGCCAGTGACGGCGTCCACAAAGGGACGACTGTGGCAGGTTAGCGAGATCTTCCGCGAGCCCAAGTAGTAACCGCCGCGACACCGGGAGCCGCCTGGGAAGCTACCGCCACCACTTGTATTGCCGCCGCCGCTGCCGCCCGCATTCACCGTCCTCTCCGCTAGCTCTTGCGCCTGCCGCTTCTCGTTCCGCGAGCACAGGGAACGCACGGTGCCCAGCACCCTTGTGTAGTCTAAGTGAGCATCGCTGCCGATCTGAAACAATAGGCAAAAAACATATATATAACTTCATTAGAATCGGTTAATGGCAAGCAGTGTTGGGTAATTCACCTGACCTTCGGACAGAGCCCAGTTGCTCACTTAGTCTGCGGCGTGAGCAACTGATCTCTGTCCTGGCAGGTGAGGCAACCCAACTACGCTTGGTTCTCGTTCCCAAGTCAGAGAAGCGCATCTAGAGAGTGTGGCAAAGTTAGCAAATTCGCGAAAAAGGACGAAAACCAGGCGGGCGTAGTGCTGTTGCGTTGTTATTAGCAATTATGTTTAGTTATTTTTTGTGTTACAATCGGTTGTTCGCAAGCCAAAAAGCGCTGATTTTGCACAGAGATGGTTAACAGAGGAGGAAGTGGTTCATATTGAGTGGCTGGTTTTACTTACGCTCTCCTGGGGCAATGGCGATGGCGGTATTACATTTACTATCGGCACTATGGGCAACTTTAACGGAGATGAGAGAGAGAGGCAACAACGACAGTGACACCACAAATGAAAACGATTCAATTAAAACAAATTCAAAATCAAACTATCAACGTCCAACACACACCACACGCTCTTATCCAGCCATCCAAAAACCAAGCTCGATTGGTATCGTGGTAACTCTTAAGCTTCGGCAAGCCGCAGTTTCTAATGCCCCTGGTAAGTGTTTTTCAATTGAAATAAAGCGTTTACTTGCTTTAAATCTTAAATCTTTTAAAAATGTTATTTATTTCGCTCAATTGGAGTCGAGAAAAAAAGGGGAAGCTCTCTGAAAAAGCTGCTTAAGGCAACTCTCTTGTTCGCTACTAAGTTCTTAGCGCATCAAAAACTATCGGAAGGGTAAATTCCGCTTCTTGGTTCGGCAATTCTTTTAATCAAAAAGCAAGCAGACAAAACTCTATACATTTAAACTCAACTCTAAACATTTACCAAGGGTATCAATACTATAATATCTTAGGGCTTGAGTCCAACTCTTAGTAAAGCAAATAAATTCTCAAATATTTATTAAAATTTACCAATATTTCAGTTTCTTAAAAAACTTTAATTCCATTTGCTTTACACAAAGTTGACCCGAAAAGAAATTGCATTCCAAAAACTCAACTTCTACTGTGGGGGCTCGAAATGTCTTTCATGATGAACTTTTGATGGGCAAAACGCGCGCAATGACTTAAAGTGACTCCTACAGATAGCTTACCGTGAGACGCTTGGGCTCGTCATTGATATCGATCTGGGTGAGCGTGTTGTTGGACTTGAGCACCTCGGCGATTATGTTCAGACTTTCCACCTCCAGCTTATTGTCACGGATATCGATGCGCTGCAGCTTGCTGTTGCCGCCAAAGGTAAGGATTGTGGCCAGCGTCTCGACGCCCCTGGCACTTAGATGGGCGCTCTGCAGTCCCAGCGTTGTCAGCGTGGTGTTCTTTGTGAGGCTCTCCTTAATTGTGGCCACAAACTCATTGGACAAACAGTTCTTGCCAATGTTGAGCAGTTCCAGGGAAATGGTCTTCTGCAGCAGCTCGGCCACGGCAGTGGCACAATCCTTGGTCAGATTATTGTTCCACAAGGTGAGGGCCTTCAGGCCGCTGGGCGAACGATTGGCGGCCTCCAAAGTGGCCTCGGCCAGCTGGCGGCGCGAGAGAGTATCGTTTTTGGTCAGCTTCTCGGCGAACTTGGGATCGTTCGAGGATGTGTTGGATGTGTTGGAGCTGATGCTGTTGTTGCTGTTGCTGCCGTCCAGCGAGGTCTCGCTGCACAGGCTATCGGAGCTCTGGGAACGGTTGCGCGAGGACTGGTTGAGGTAGGCGCAACTGGACTCTGTTCGTCTTAGTCCAATGCTCGCTCCACCCGGCGATGTGGAGGGCGGTGGCGGCGTTGGCACTGGACTGGGACATGGGTAGGAACTGGGACTCAGTTCTCTGGTTGCCTGCAGGCACTCCTCGGCAATGGTTACCTTTGGCGGTGGGAATGCATCGTCTTGGGATTTTGCCAGCACCGGAGTTGCCTCCTCCTGGGCGACAAACAGACACTCGGTGGACTCGGTGGCTATGGTGGCCGTCTCAATGCCAACCATTTCCTTGGCCATATCGTCTAGCCGCGTGCTCTCAAGCGATACCGATAGCCTGCTGAATTCGTCGGGCAAATGGCGACTTATATCGCCTTCGGAGGCACTCTCGAAGGCCGAGTCGGTGCTGTGCGTATCCTCAAAGTCATCGCCCGGCGTCCTGGCATTCTGGTTCACATCCAGTGGTCGCGACCCGCCTGCCCCACTCGCTCCGCTGCCATTGATGCAGTCGCTCTCCTCGGCGGTCACCTCAAATATGGCTGCTGGCGAGGAACTGACGACAACTTCTGTGGGTTGTGTTAACGCAACAGCAACAGTGGCTGTCGCTGTCGCTCCTGCTCCCTGCGATTGGATTATGTTATTGTTGTAGGTATTGTGGGCATTATTAGCTTGATTATTATTATTGTTGTTGTTGTTGATGTTGTTCTGTACACAGGATTCATTGGGTTCAACGGTTTTAGCCTCTGTTGAGGGAGTAATATCTGCAAGAAATGGAAATGGTTAAAAGGGTGCATAACAGGGACATAGCCTCTCTTACCACATATGTTGCGTTCGTTTTGGGAACTTTGCTTTTGCTGTTGTTGTTGCTGTTGATGCGTCGGAGACAGCGGCTCCTCCTCGGGCCCAGCCACAGGTTGTTGTGCCTCTGCAGCACTTGCCGCTGGTTGTGACTCAGCCGGGCCAGAGTTTGAGCTCTCCTGGCCCTGTGGTCCTGCCTCTGCCACTGTTTGTTTCGGGCTGGTGACTTCATAGATTTCATTACTTATCTCACTGATGTCTTCGGAACAGCAAGCGGCCAGCGTGTCGGTGGAAATGTTTGAAGGCGCCTCCTCACTGCTGCTGTCGCTGTTCATTGACAGCAGCTTGTCCAGCATGGACTGGCCGCAGTTCTTTACTGTGCGAACAGTGTCCTCGGTATTGTCGTCCTCGTTGTCATTCTCCACATCAATTAGGACACCCACGGCGGGTTGATCTAAATTTGTGACTCCCGCCCCCGCCCCCTCCGCCGGAGCCTCTGGAATGGAGGCTACCGAAGATGATGAGGATGATGACTCACTATCAACGACATCATTTGTCCCTTGACTGCCGGCAAAGCTGACGGACTGTTGCCCTGCAGCTGCTGCTGATGCTGTTGCTCCTTCTGCTGCTGTTGGTGGCTCCAAATCCACAGGCGACGAGCATTCATCCACCTCAATGGCACGTGTTCGCTTGAGGGCACCCATACGTCGCTCCAGCTCGGTGGACTGCAGAATGAGGGCTTGCACTAGGTACATGACGCCTTCGTTCCTAATGTTGTTGTTGCTTATGTCGATGAGCTCCAAGCTATGGTTGTAGCGCAGCATGTCCGCTATGTGCTGGGCATCCACACAGTCCAGATCATTATAGCCCACCCACAGCTCCTTGAGCATTTTGTTTTGGTATAGACCTCGACCTGCGAAGGATACTGGAATAAATTAAACATGAAAACCAAATTAAATAAATCAAAATTAAACAAATTAAGTAAAAGAAGAAATAAACGAAAGTGAAAAATAGTTTAAAAGAATTTTCATAGTAGATAGACTTACACAGATGGACCAGCGGCTGACCCCTGAGGCCGCAGTGCTCCAGCTTCAGGGTATGCAAATTGGAGGAGCCCAAAGCCCGGCCAAGGCTGTCGGCACCCAACTTGGTAATCTGATTGCTCTCGGCGTTGAGCAGCTGCAGCTCTTGGCTGCGCTCCACCATGTAGGCGCACAGCTCCCAGCATCGCTTCGTCATCTGCTCCTTGTTGTAGGATATATCCAGCTCGTTGGCCGCTTCGTAGTATTCAATCATCTGAAACAGGGCCATCAGGCAGCTCTCATCCAGTGAGCAGTCGGACAGGTCGATGCATTTGTATTGTATCTGCCGAAATGAGTGCCGGGAAATTCAAATAAAGTTGGCATGAAGACATGACTTAGACTAGCTGCTCACCCTTTTGAAAATCTCCTCCAGGGCTTCGCAGTCGTTGGCTGCCAGTTGATTTGCTTTAAGTGGGAGTAGGGGTTGCCGCACCTGGTTGAGATCCAGGTTCTTTAGGTGATCCAATACACTCTTTAGGGGCTCCGTTTTATGCTTTCTACATGAGTCCACATACTGATCGACAATTTCAGCAATGCTCTGGACGAGACAAACTAAAAGAGGAGAGTGGAGGCTTCATGAAAAACTAAACATAGCAATTGGTATATTTAATTATTTAAGTAGCTAAATAACTAAAACCCTTGGATATATTTTCCCCGTTAGACTCATCTGTAATTATATCTGTATCGATCTGAATTCAACAATTTATGGAATTGCTGTCGTGTCAATAAACTTTTGACGATTCTTTCGTTCCGCCCAATCAAGTGTCGCCGTTTCAAAGGCAAACAAAAAGTGTGTCTGCCAAACTACATACATACATATATATTCTATATGGTCAAATATGACAAATAACCATAACTTATGGCGCGTGCGAGAGTGTCTCTCGTCCATATCCAGTGCCGACGGACTATATCGTCATCGACATCATCATTATCATCATCTACAATTGCCGCCGCCGTTGTCGTCGGCATCAAAAGTCATGGAGATACAGACATAAACAAATTGTCCATTGAAAAAAAAAAAGTAAATGAAATTGCGGCGGCAATTTCCAAACGATTTGCTTTTATTCCCCACACAGAGGCTCTCGAATGACATGAAATCGTGAACCTGTAATTTACAACTCATTTTGACGCATCTTGTGGAGTCGTCTATCATGGCGAAAAGTAAACTTAGAGCCCTGTATATATCACATCCCATTATCAGATGAGTAATAACAGGAACTTGAAGAAAGGTCTTACAAGGGGCAGGAAATCTATTGATAAACATATAAACCCTAAGAATAAATTATTAAAACTATAATGAATCTCTTTTTCACAGGAATTGTATACTAAAGCCCAAGAAACGATACAAAATTGTGCCAAATGCCAAGTGTACCTTTCTTTCTTATAAATAGTTTGAACAGACACAAGCTCAAACACTCACCTCCACCCAGACAATGAAACGATCTTATGAAAAACGTAAACAAATTAATCTATCATTGCATTATCTAGTCACATCGGTGTTAGAGGCAATTAAACGATTCGATTTAGATCCGACACTAAGTTTGATGCCAAGAGAGAAAAACACACAAATTTTTGCTAAGAAATCTTCGGTCGCTTTTTTGGCAAGCACTCAAAAGTGCTTCAGTTCTATTTCATCTATATAATAGAGATCCCCGATTCCGTCCTTCCCCGCCAACTGACGCTGCCTTGAGACTCAACATCTGTTAAGTGATTCATTAGCGTTGACTAGAATAATTCAAAAACTTAATTATTATGAATTTTCCCACAGAATCAGGCAGACAATGTGACGACCAGTTTGGACGTTTCTCTTTGAAATATTTTCGCGTATTTTTCTTTTGCTATAAATATAATGATTTGAACTAATCAAATTAGTATTTGACACTAAAGTAGCAGGAAGAGAATAAATTATGAATATATCTTAGGGAAAAAAAGTGTATAAATGAGAGCACTGTTTAATTTTTAAGTTTTTCCTCCCTCCATGCATAGATTTCTTCCTGCTCGGTAATTTCATTAACGACTTTATTATTATATTTAAATATTATGCAAACATTTCTTTTCAATAATTGCTTGCTATCTATTTTTAATCGGTTCGTTGGGCAACAAGAATAATATATAAACAGAAACAAGAAAATTTCACCTGGGAGACTAAATTTATTTGTCACCGTCTCAGCCATTTGCCTGCTTTGTCTTGGGCTTAAAAATGACTGATTGACAGAGATAGTGATAAATAAAAGTAAATAGCTTTTATCAGCTATATTTTTAGAATCAAAACCTGTAGTGATCGATTTTCAAAAATGGGTAAAAAAAATTGCCAACTTACGGCCATCGATCGAGTAGATAAATGACCAAGTTCACAGAAACGTTAGAGAATCGCGTGCCGTCTGCGTCGTCTACCAAGTCTATTAAATGCCTTTTCAATTTTTTATTATTTTATTGATTTTTGCACCATTTTTGCTTTTGTTGTTGTTACCGCCGCTGACGTCGTCGATTTTCTAAAAGTCTAAGCAAAAGTCAAATGTACAAACAGGGGAGAAAAATAAAAGTAAGCGAATAGCACTCAGAAGAGAATCAAAAAAATTATTCCATTAAATTGCTGTTAATTTAGTGCTAAGCATTTACAATGTCGGAAACTTGTTCTCGTCGCATTTGCCATTAATTTTATGATTCCATTTCGGTTCATTCCGAGCTGGCAACACATAATATCAATACGCTTAAAAAACACTAGTTTACAAAGAAAAGGAAGAGCGAGTAAGTCAATACTCAATACTCAATTAATTATATTTATAAAAGCTTGCTACCATTGTTGAACGATTTTTATACAAATCAAAATATTAACAAAGAAAACCATTATAGTCGCTAAATAATACTTTTTGCATCTGTGAAACAATAAAATCTTTTAATAAGAAAAAAATATATAAACTTTATTTAAATGATTTCCCAGATTTGTCTAGTAAAAGATGTTTATTCAAACAGCTGTTAATCACACAGAAAATAATATTTCCCATACGGTTTTTTCTTATTGTTTATTTAGTTAAAATGTTTGATAATTATCAAGCTAATGTTTGTTGTTCCAACCCCTTTCCGAAACTGTCTGGGACTCTTATCTATTTATTGATATCAACCTGGTGCCGTTGACTTGAATTGACAAATTGGCTGTCACGGACCGTTCTTCGTTTGTCATTATCGAAGCTCAAGTTCATAGCCAAAAAGGAGGCATAGAGTCTTTTTTTGGCGAAGATAAAAGTCTCAAATGGCCCAGAAATATAAATAATTAAACGAATAAACAAAAACCAGTCTCAGCCGCACCCTGTTCGATTAAAATCAGCCCTAGACACGCAAAATAACTGTAAATACACACTGTTTGATGAGAACTATTGACGTTTTCACAAAAATGCAAACATTTGCTGTATTTACTTAAATGCTTACTAATATTTACTCGTCTTCGTGAATTCTGGCTGCCCGCCTGCGGTAGCAATTCTATTCAAACCCCTTTTTAGCTTTGCTTTGTTTTCGGATCGCATAAATTAATTACATCGCCAATGAACACTAAACGAGCTCGTGACATTTTTACAACATTTTACTCTAAATACAATTTGTATACCCCTTACTGTTGGAGCTTCAAGGGTATGTTATATTTTTGTGTATGAAGGCTTTCCTTTATCGTCAAAAGACCTTTGTTAACTATTGAATGCAGTTACAATATAAAAGATCTTTTAAACAACTGACCAATAGGATTTTTTTTAACAGGCTTTGTTCTTACTCTCAGTGTAGATACTGAAAAAAGTGTGACAAAAAGCTTTCTTTGAGGCGCAGACAGTGACTTAGTGTGTGCATGTGAAAAACTAAACACCTTAAGGGCCAACTGAGTGCTCAGCGTGGGCAGCTCTGACTTGGAAATAAATTCTTGAGTGCATTTGCAAAAAGGCTTTTATATTGATCATTTTTTGAAAAACTCCAATGACCTTGGTCCTATATTGAGCAGCTTTTAGATTAAACTCTTGTAGTTTCAGATTGGAATCTGGGTTATTTAGTAAGTAGTTCACGGACCGGGGAAATGCTTCTACATACTCAAATGTATGTGACATTCTTTGGCACCTATGTATTTGTTTTGTTCCCCAGACTGCCGCTGTCATAATGTCTTCTCCCGAGGCTTTTGTGCTTTTGTTAAGTGACAACGATGACATCACATAGTTCCACCTACACCGAAGCACAGCAAAGCCAAGCAAAGGCAAAAAAAAAAAAGGAAAAACAGCGACCAATATGAGGGCAAAGACAAAGAGATAAACAAAGGCGAGGAAGGAATCGAAGTAAACAAACAAATATACAAGCTAAATAAAAATGTATAATTTACATATCAGCAGGCTTGTTATGTCTGGGTGTCCGTGTCCCGTTCACTTATGTAAATAATAATGGAGACAAAAGCAATAGTATTAGCAACAAACACAACGACGGCGCAAGCGTTTAAACAAATTCTCAGGCACTCCGACAAAACGAATGAGAAGCACAAAGCGGATCCCTCGATTGGCGTCCAAGGCAAAGTTAAAGCGGAGCAGAAAAGAAATGAGCACGAAAAGCAGTGCCGGCTAAAAGAAGCAAATAAAACAAATAATAAAATAATAATAAAACATGTGAAGAGCATGTGAAGAGGGCGGCGTAGGAACCAAAGCAAACTGGTAAAGACAAAAGCAATAAAAACAACGAAAAACGAACCGAACCGTATCTTATCAGCAAATTTCGTTATCGCTGACGTGAAAATAACAAATAACAAAATCAAAGGGAACTAAAAAAAAACACTCATAATAATTTCGGTATGGCAATAGCCAGGTATTGATGAACCAAATGAAAAGCTTCAAAACAAAGTCATTTGCGATTGATCGTGTCGGATAAGAGTCAACGGAAGTTAAAGCAGTTAAGGAGTCTTTCTATGGACTTTAAGAACGATATTACATTAAAAAAAATACAAATTTTTATTAAAATAATTAAGTTTCTTAATTTGAATAAATATCAATAAATATTGACAGTCTAAATTTACTTAGGAACAATTCCTTCCTAGATACGATGCTAAAAGTTTTATACAACAAGAGAACGAATCTGACACATCCATATATTAGAAGACAAAGTAGACCTCTCTACCAAAATTTATTTTAGGACAATTTAAATAAATGGTAGAATTGATGCAACGGGTTTTTATGAAGAAATAAAAACTATATATACAACACCTGCTTTTCAATCCTAAATATCCTACAAAAAATAAATATCCCTACACAGGTCTGTATCGTTAAATAAATTTAAATTAATGTAGTGAAAATGAGATACGAATCGCAGTCCATTGAGAAATTTTTGAATTGAACATATTCTTTTCTGTAGTTCTCTTCCTGAATCGGCCCCCGGCCGGTATTCTCTTTGAGCTTAGCAACAGCAAAAAATTTCTTGTTGTTCAAGTAACTGCAAGTAGTACGCATTTATCGCCTGCAGCTCGCCTTCTTAAAGTAAATAAATATTTTGCGCATTTCGCCGACTTGACATGGGCAACACAAAAGTCTCATTCTTCGCTATTTCCTTCTGACCAGCAGCTCTCGAAACACTTTCCGACATGGGATTGGCATTAAGCAATTTTCCTGCTGCTTTTGATTGTATCTTCTCAATTAACTGTCACAGACCTCTCAGATCCTTTTCGCACCCGCATTACACTTGCGTCTACGAACAATTAACTATTAATTAGATAATTGAATTAATTCGCAGGAATTTCCGTAAATGAGAACTTGCTTTTGCCTTCCGCGTTTGTTTGACTTTTATCGGAACCGATAAGATCCAAAGCACGGATATGCACAGTGAGATCGCAGAATGCCAAGTAGCCTACGATCTAGCTTATAATGAACAAACGGAAGCATCATACTAGTGGATACCAACTCTAGAAACGGGAATGAAATTAAAAAGCCTATAATTATTAGTAAAAACCCTCAAGTTGACGTCCTCGACAGAAGAATACACTGTAATATTGTAAGCGACTTGACCTAAGTATTCGTTGTTTCTAACTAAAGGGCTCGGAAAGGACAAGTTAACATTTTAAAACAAACAAATTCGTCAATTTTTTAAAGAAATCTATATTAGATATTTTCAAATTGAATTTCTTGGCTGTTTAACTTTTAAATTTCCTACAAGTTGTTGTTTGTATAGAAAGAACATGAAATTTTCACTAAATAATATATTTTATATAGGTATTTAGATGTAACCTAACCATACAACATATTTGTTAGTGGGAAATGCCGAATCATTTCCTCTGGACAACAATCAAACTAAGTAACGCGAATGGCCTAATTATGGTTGCCGTTGCCAGCGTACTCACTTTGCTTCCATGGATCGGCCGGCTCCAGATAACCGGTGACCAGCTGGTTCTCCGGAAATGAGACGCGACGAGGTATGGTCGAGGTCAGTGAGGTGTCCGAGGCTTTGCGCTGCAGCAAGCTGGGTGCTGTCGACAGGATGATGCTGCGTACGCCTAGGCCACCTGTTCCTGATCCTCCTCCAGCCGCTAATCCTCCGGAACTGCCAAAATCCGGGCACATGGTCGAGTTGGGGTTGGAGGCCAGCGAATCGGTGCGCCATACAGCCGTCTGTCGCGCATCGTGGTATATCTTAATCTTCTGACGTTGCTGCGTTCGCATCTGAGAATCGAATGCGGGCGATTCTGAAGCAGCAGCAGCGGCGGCGGCGACGACATCAGCTGTTTCTGTTCGCTCGCCAACAGCTGACAGAGATGCTGTTGTTCCTGCTGCTGCTGTCAGCGACTGACCCTCGTCTGCTATTGGCGGCGATGTTGCATCTATTTCCTTTGGTGGCGCTGCTGCTGCTGCAGCTGATGATGTTGCTGCAAGGTGCGTTGCAATTGTTGGCTCCGTTCCATGGCCATCTGTTGTTGTTGCTGCTGCTGCTGGTGTTGTTGTTGGCTGATTATTGTGCAACATTGTTGCTTTGCGTTTTTTGTCGCCGCTGTCGTTTCAAGTTTGTTCCTCTTTAAGTTTGCTGGCTGTCTCGCACTTATTCTTATTTGACGGTTTACATTTAAATCACTTAATATATGGTTATTTATATACAACACACTTTTTTTCGTTTGTTTTATTATTATAATTTTTTTTTTCTTATTTGTTGCTTGTTATTTGTGCTTCCAGTTTACATTTTCGTGTATTATGTATTTTTTCAACTTTGTGTGGGTTATTTCAACTGCAAAAATGTTGTTAAAAATGAGATTAACTTGCACGAAAAGGTATGGTAGGCATCTATATTCAAATGTGATTAAAAACTTAGTGCTCGAATTTGTCAAACGCAGCAAATAATCAGGGGCAACCCTATTATAAACACAAAAAAAATTTTCCGCTCGAAAATTTCCACCGCCATGAACGACAGTGGGCTTAGAACAGCAGACGGTCTATTTTCAACGGTCAAGAAGGTTTTTTTGATCAACAGAAGGCATGGAAAAATTAAGAATAAAGAAGATTTGTATACATATTTAATCCTTTTTTGTATGCTTTGAAAAAACAAGGGTTTAACTCAATTTTAAATACTTTTTAATTGATTTTACTTTTAACCCCACTGTACTATGTAATTCTTCAAAACAAAAGGAAAAAATACAAAGAGAGGAGGCTCTCACGCACACACACACACACATAAGCAAAACAACTCTCTGAGCGAAGTGAGCTGGCAAAAGAGAATGGCGTAAAAAACATTACCTAATTGTTATTGTTTTTGTTTGCGTTTGCACTGCCAGCGCGAAGCGAGAGAGAAATAGAAGAGAAGAAGCCAAGCGAATTGTTTGCTATTGCTGTTTGTTATCTATCATTTTTCCCCTGCACTTTTTCGCATTTTTGTTTACCTCACCAGGTTGCCTTTCTCTCACGCGCCTCTGTCCGTGTGTGCGACGGGGACGCGAGTGTGTGTGTGTGGTGTGTGGGAATAACACGCGCCCTGTTGCATGCAAAACTCAAATTAAAAGGCAAATTGCAATTGGTAATTACAGAAGCAGTCAAAAGGGACAAACAATTGCATGCTCTGGCTGCCTTTTTTGTTGCTGCTGCTCTGCTCACTTTTCCTCGAATTTTGTTTTAGAATAAATACACAAATTACGTCACGCATGTCGGTGTGTGTTTAGGAGGACTACGCGTTGTTATTGTTGTATCTGCTGCTGCTCTTCCTGCGTTCGATAAGGAAAACTCCTTTGTTGGATTTTCTGTACTCGGTTCTTTTCATGTGTGTTAACTGGCTCGAATTTATGTTCACTATGTTGTTGCCGTTAATTTTTCCCAATTTGGCTTTGGCGCATTTATGCACCTACATACATACATACATCATATGTACATCGCTCTTTGTTATACAACTCGCGGGGCAAAGGATTTAGTGGCAATTCAGCGGTGGCGGCGGGGCTTCATCGAACATTTGACCGAATCGAGCTATCAACTACAGAACCGAAGCGATTAGGCATCCGCGACCCAACAACAACAACCGATCACAAAGACGTTGAAAATGCAAAAGATGGAAACCGAGTTGCGCATTTTCATTTGTTGATAAAAAATAAACATCGATATTTTTGCTGGAAAATTTCCTGATTTGTTGCCCAAATACCGAAATCGCGATGTTTTCATTTGATATTTTTTAGGATTTTTTCCCTGGTCACTCTGAACGTCAGAAAAAATGTCAAAACTAAATTTTACAGGCTTGGGGTCGAAT
>JAEIIJ010011167.1:0-11480 GCA_018904815.1 Drosophila ogumai | reverse complement strand
TAAAAAAAAAAAACAAAAAAAAAATGTTTACAAAATTCTTACAAAATTATTACAAAGAACTCTGATTTAATTCAATTTTTAATAAAAACCCAAGACAAAAATTTGTCTTATTTCTTTATTAAATCTTTAATATAAACTCTAAGATTTCATAAAATATATTCCCAGTGCAAAGGCGTCTTTATATATAAACATCAGAGGCGTGACAATCGCCAGCACCTCGGCAAACTATTCAAAACAGATACAAATTCCTTTGGCTAAATGCCAGCCACCAAAAAGACTTGACGTGTTTGCCTAAATATGTTTTTTAAACAAAAAATAATCTCTCGCTCTTTTTTTGTTTGACGCCTGAAGTAATGAAATTCTTTTTCGCCCCAAGTTCAAAATAAAAAGCAAAACAAAAAATCCACGACAAAAATCTGTGATGTCTGCTGTCAAAATGAAAGACCGCAGAAAGTGAAAAAAAGCCCTGACTTTGACATACGCTGTGTGTTTATTTATTGCATTCTCTATGACGGCAATGTTAACAAAATGGAAACTAATGTAAAGCTAAATGAAAAACCAATTAAAATGCACAATCAATTATGCAAATGGAGATAAAATGTTTCGACTCCGGCTCTCTGGGTAATTTATCAATTAGAGACCTGTCAGATGCTGCAAAATTTAAACACAAAGTGGGCATACACACCTCTCGCTCATATCGGATGGAAAAGCAACCTTCCCACACAGACACACACAAAGAAATGAAATACACCTAATTTGGCCGTAATCTTTTGGGGCTAATCTCTGGGAGTTTCATCTCTTAGGCTAAAGTTTTCCTTGGCCTCTACTGGAATCTTTCTTGACTCATTTTCCCCGAAAACCGAATTTTCCTCTTATCTGAAAGAGAACAATGCGCACACTAATGACATTAATTAAGCAGAAAGTTTGGCCTCTAATTAGCAAACACACACACAAACACAGAGAGAGAGGCAGACACAAACATGGCTGAAATCATTAGACCCATACCCTTGGCTTGGCCAGAACCGACACTTGAAGCACAACTCTAATCAATTATCCTTGGTGCGTCGCGCCTGCAATTACAATGAGGGAAGGGAAAGTACTTTGGGGTAAGCAGAAAATTCAAAGAAAAACAAGTTTAGCAGACAGCACAAAGTCCTTAACTTAATTTTTGGAAAATAAATTATTTAAACTGCAAGTCAAATGTGATTTTCCAAAACTGCCTGCCTCTTTTTGGCCAAGTTAATTAAAGTTTTGCCTGCCACAATATGATTTCCACTCACGCAACAAAGTTTATTTTCGTTTTTATGTGCTATGTGTGTGTGGGCGACACAGTGACGTCACACGGGATTTATATTCATGTTAAACGTAATGCGGAGATTTATTTATAATTCAACCATCGCTCCGGAAAATCAAATGCGGGGGAGGGGAAATACATTTAGCAGACAGCGAACAATTCGTTATGCAGCCGCCAACTAATTGCGCGGCGAACCCACACAATCGCAGTATGACAGGTACCCAGAGAAAAAATGAATACTATATTATTTTATAAAGGGTGTTTTTCAAGAATTAAATGTAATGTGGGCATGAACATTTTCTTTTTTAATAATATCTAATACATTTTATTTTATTTAACTGTTTATAACTGTTTTTTAAAAATATTTTCCGGGTTTTATTCAGTTAATTTATTTAAAATATAATTATAAATTCAATAGCATTAAAATATTATTATTAATATTTTAAACTTGAAAAGATCAAAAGATATATTTCCAAAACAAACTCTTCACAAAACATGTTTTTTTTAACTCTCAACTGATCCTTATGTGCTGTAATATATTATTTTAATATCTAGAAATTTCAAAAATATCCTTAAAAAAATGTAAATATATACAAAATCCCAAAAATATAATTTCCCACAACAGAGTTTACTTAAAAACTATACCTAAAATTATTTCCTCTGCACAAAACTTGTTCCTTTTTGTCTCTCAACAAATCAACGAGAAGAGGGTCGAGATGAGGGCCCTGCCAGTAACTGCAGGCAATGTGTGGATATTTGATAAATAAGCAATGAGCATTGTGTATTTGCGGTGGATCCAGAGAGAGAGGCGCAGCAGGAGCGGAGTAGTCCTGGGAATGCTGCTCCTGCTGCTGCAGAAAAGGCCGCAGGCAACAAATTTTCATAGCTCATTTTCAGTTTTTGCATGACAGCCAAGGGTCAGAGAAGAGGACATTTGGGAAATACACACATATACAAGGACATGTGTGTAGGCTTCTTTTTACCCAGAAACGAAGAGGGGGTGGGAGATTGAGAGGCAGACAGCCTCCCTCTTGACGTCACAACGAAATTACATTACTCATACGCCATGTGGCTGCAGCAGGGAAAGTGGAATGAGGAATGTAAGGAATATCAGGCAACAACACGTGCATTTGACTTAAACCGAAAACCCCGAGAAAAGAAACTGTGCATCTTGGCCTCCAAATTGCCAGGGAATTACAAAACTGCATCACGTATACGACACGTTGTGCCACACGGCAAGCAAAACTTGGCAATTACAAGAAGAATGCCAACGGCTGTGCAGGCATTAAATCAGCACTCTGTCACAATTCATTAAATTTAATTAATGCGGCTTTCACTCTCTCTCTCTCCTCCCACCTCGGTCTTGTTAATTCAATGTAAACGTAATGAAAAAAAAATAAATAAAAAATAAAAGGTAAACCATATCAAATTGGTTACATGTCTGTCTGTCTGGCTTCATAATAAATGGTATAACGAATGAGGGTCGGATTCCCCCTTTTTGCAAGTGCTCTCTTGTGTCAGTTAACTCGTCACAAATTCAAATATTTCTTCCTTTTTCTATTTGTCATTCGCCATTTCACAGTTTTAAGTGTTTGCCCAAGTGAAAAACATTTTCCACTCCAACGTTTTCCACACGACTACACATACACACTTAACAATGGCAAATAACTGGGGAAATTTTTATTGAATATATAAAAGCAGGAGCAAAGGGTTTCGCGCTTGAATATATTCTGGGAAATTGCCATTTTTGAGCAGGCAAGCTAGGTGAAATTGCATTTGTCTTCGGAAAAAGTTGAAGAAAATGTAGTAAATATTTTGGAAGGGTTTTTGAAACAATGTTTAGGCTGTCAGAAGAAGGAAAATTCTTCTTTAAACTTCAAGGTACATTTTGTAATCATGTTTTCTGCCCTATTTACAAATATTTTATAAAATATTTTGATTTGATACCTTATGAATTTATTTAAGATCTAGTAATAGGCATAATAAATATTTTAAAACACCTTAAAAATATATTTAAAACCTATTAATATTAAATAATAAGTATTTTTAAGCAATTTTTACGCGTAAAAAAAAGAAAATCTTCCTAAAAATTTAGTTTGGAAATTGATCAAAATAATTTTTGGCTTATTTTAAATTTATTTGCTTATTTTACTTATTTTGTACGCTGTATGCTTAATTCTAAATTAAGCTACAGGGTTGATATCAGCCATATTTTTTTCATTTTAAAACCCAATAAATATATTTAAAAACCTAATACGTAAGCACTACCCACTTATTTTTCCCCAAAGCCCAACCCACCATAAATTATAAAGTAAACAATTATCCCAAAATTTATGAATGCATCTTAGCTTGGCTTCTCCTGATCCTTTGAAGAAATGGCTGCCCTTTCACCTTTTCACCTGCTAAGCTGTTGCTTTTCTTGGCTACAAATAATATACTTTTTTTATTTGGCTCTCCATTAGCCGGCATATAAATTCAGGCACTTGGGCAAACCAGACACGACGCAAAAAATCCGCCGCCCAAAAGTATTCTGAACTTTGGCCTTTCAACGCAGCCGTGTTTACTTTCAATATTCAACTCACGGTGAGTGGATATTTAAGTATATAAAAAAAGAAGGAGAAATAAAGAAATACCCAGCATTCCGCAGCATTACCGCCTGAGGAGACGACACATTGGCCCACAATCCGTTTTTGCCGAGATTGAAATGCGTTTGGCATTTAACAGTTTAATGCAAAAATAAACACATCAAACAGCGGGCTGGCTGCTGGCTGCTGACGAGCACGGAGAACAAATACCTTTTGTACAATTAAAAGTTTTACGCGGCAATTTTGCCCCAAAGGCAGCGTGTAAACAAAACAATGCAGCCATCGGCATCGCCAAATTAAAAGGCGATTAAAAATAAATTAAGTTTACCCCGGCAATTGTTATAAGCCAAATGGCAAACACAGCGGGACAGCGGTGGCGGCGTTGTAACGTTTAACGTTGAATAATGTTTGAGTTTCAGTTTGAGTTTTCAATCTATCAAGCCCAGCACCCCCCATTCCCCTCCCTCTCGTTGAAATGTACACAAAGGTGAAGGTCGAAAGCCGCGGCCAAAGAAAACTTTTTTTTTTTATTTCTTTTTTTTTTTCCTTCTTCCCCACTAACGAAATTTTTAGCTAGCCCCAAGATTTGTCATCGCAATGAAATATTTCTTTGGGGTCTACTTCCACTCGCAAAATAGAATTCAATTCGGTGAGGTGGCGATGGCGATTGATGGTCATCCCGAGTGTGGGCGATCAGCTTTTGGGGGGCGGATGCTTAGAAACAACAGAATCAATTTATTTTCATTAATGCAATACGTTTAAATATAGACCTCGAGCTATTTATTTTTATAGATTCTTGGCTAATAAAATTGGTTGAGCTTTTGTATTAATAAAATGGGTTTGGGAGAGTGGGAAGTAGACATTCTTGTAGTAGATTATTTTGTAAAATATAAATGAAGCTTAGAAAATTGTAAAATAATTTTAATATTGTAATAAAGTTAATTGTAAACAGTTTTTATAGCAAGAATCTTTATTGTTAATCCTTACTAATAAATATTTGTTTAAATCAGAAAACCAGAAACTATTTTGTTTTAAGTAAAATGTACAAAATTAATTATTATTAAATAAAAATGGTTAAATTTTTATAATTAAAAATTCATTTGAAAAGTAGGTTAAATTTTTGTGGTAGATAATCATTTAACATTTCCCTTGTACTAAAAGAAAGGTATTTAATATCTCTATAAATCCTTAAAACCAAGAAAATGTTTTTTTTAATCCCCTAAACTCAAAATAAAATATTCTGTGCATTTCTTTTTAAAATAAACACCCTTACTATTTTTAGAAGGCTTAGTAATAACCCAAAGAATACCTATTTTAGGCATTTGAAAAAAAATGCTTGAATTATTCAAAGAAAAATCACTTAATTGACTTTTTTTCGGCACTCTCTTGACAACAAGTGTCAAATATTCCTCTTTCGAGACGCAAATGATGATGATCGTTATACATTAAGACTTAATGACAGTTGACGCTCGTCGGCTGCAACTCTTCGTGCCCGTATATATATATATATATATATATATCCCATCCTATATATCCCATTTTCCTTTGATTTAGTCTAGAGAACTTGTCGCGGATATTTTGTTTTATGGCTAAGAGAAATTAATGTCGCATTGTTACCTCCTCAACCCAGCATTTAATACGTATTTTTTTTATTTTTCAATTTGCTATAGCTAAAAGCTATATAGATATTTATTTATATATATTTATGTACATATATTTATTTGTATATATTTATGCACATATCTGTGGCTATATAACGCCACAGGTTTTTGTGACGGCAAGGGGCTACGAAAATTGTAGCTCTTCTACTTTCTTAATTTGATAGATGAAATCAGCACTCAGTTATGCACAGGGAAATAAATATAGAAATGAAAACAAATGAGCAGGAGAGCGCCTAAGCGAAAGAGTATTAAATAAATTCATTTAAAACGTTAGATACTAGCCGAGAAAAGGTGCGTAAATCTGCCGCCTTTACTGATTTATGGCCCAGAGAAATTGTTGCATATCGTAAAAAATGTGGGGGGAAACGAAACGAGGAAAGCATAAATAACATTTAATTTAAGCTTGAACTCGGAACTCGGAAACGACCTCCGAAAAGAAAATACAAGAAAAGAAATACAGAAAAAAAAAGGGAAAGCGAGAAAAGTTGATGAAAAACCGTTTCGACAAAAGCCCGCATACAGAATTGGTCGAAAGAACAAAATAATGCCATAAAAATAAAAATCAACAACGTGCGAGAAGGAAAAGTTATGCCAAAGTTCGGGGTCGGCTTCAACTTGAACTGCGGTTTTCGAACCTAATCAAAGACTAACAACAAGTGCGGGGGGAGGAGGGGAAAAACCGGAAAGTTTACGAGCCGCACACTCGACACATGGACAGCTGCCTCCCTACCCTACCCCCTTTATTTTTTCCTACTTTCTTTCCCCCACACACACACATACTTCGACGTACACACGCGCCTCTGCGGTGTAAATTTTATAGATGCGCCGCCCTGAAAAGTAGGCAACACAAAAATGGCAAATGGCTGCAAAAAGCTGCGCGAAAAGTGGCCGGAAAAACACAGAATTCCAATTAGAGATGTGTGTGACTGAAAGAGTCGCCATCGAAAAGCAAGCATTTTCATTTTCATTTAATTGGAATGCACAATCTCGGACTCTTCTTTGCACTTTTATTTGCCAGCTCACTTAACTTTTAATTGGAAATATGATAAAGTTACATAGAGTTTTAAGCGGAAAACTGATGGAAATCTAGGCAGAACAGACTCAATTACCTTATTGGGTGGAAAATTGTTTTTGAATAGAATTTAATATTATTATTTTAAATTTTTATTTAAATATTTTTTATAAAAATAAATGCATTTATTTATTAAATTATTATATTTTAATTGAGATCTTTTAGTTATTTAATGGTGTTGAAGGGTGGGAACTTAAGACTTTTGTAGTATATATATATTTTTTTATATTATTAACAAAAATTAATTGATGCTTTTTATATTGATAAAAAATATTTTTCCTAATATAACTTTTGGTTTGTAATAAAAATTATAATACAAAATCGTTATACGAAAATTCTTAATTATAAATCTTATTAATCAATATTTTTATTAATCAGAAAACCAAAATATCATTCTTTTTTTCACTTAGAAATTAAAGTGTCAGAATTTTGGTCAATTTTTGAAACTTTTATTTATTTATCAAATTTGGAAAAAAGTTATGAAAAATGTTATCTAACCAAACATGGCTAGATCGACTCCGCTTTGGTCGCTGAAAATGATTTCTTCACAGCTTTTCAACTTTTTTTTAACCTTCAAAGGTATACAAATATTTTATAGAAATCAATTTTCTTTTTAAGAACTCCATAAATCAATGCCCAAAATTTCTTTCTCTGCCTAAATAATAGTCCATCAGCAACTTGTCGCCCTGTCAAAGTCACAACATTTAAATGTAACTCATTAATCAAGCACAGCTGCGACCTCAAGTGTGCGTAAAGAGGTTCTTCCCAGATTTATCTAGCAAATAACCGGGATTACACACTCTCAACTCTCGACACAATCACCTGTCCATAGGTCGTTGTCGTTCGTCTCGATTGCAAATACTTGGACTTAAACTTGTAAATCGTCTTAGGGAAAACCTTAGGAACATATATGAAAAGGGATACAGGCTAAAGGGGACGGGAAACTCATCAAATTGGATTTGTTGTCTGGGCAACAATTTCACACGGGTGTGTCTGCCACTCGTTTTAGTCGATTTCTTAGTGATTTCTTAGTGGAGTCTAGGTCTGGAGAGGGTTTAAATTAAATGAAAGCCGTGCCCCGTAAACGGCTTGAGGAGAGACAAGGCGAAAAAGCGGCTACAAGCGGCATTAACGAGCCCCAGGGCTAAAAAGCCCATGAAAATGGGGTGTGAGATTGGGGTTAGGGATTATCTTTTTTTTTTTTTTTTTGCAGGTTTTTCCGTTGTGGCCTTTAGGACACGTGGTGCGAGTGCCGAGTAACAGTTAACGTCACTTTAACACTGCCAAACGAGTTTCCCTGGCCTGGGGCCATATTTTCCGAAGCACACAGCAGCATTCACTCGCAGGGCCTGAGCCCACACTTATAGGCAAACAGCCCAAAAGCTTTTCACACCCAATTGCTGAAACTGGAACAACAAAAACAAAGCCACCAGCTGCAGGGAAAAACGCTTAGGAAAGGCCGCACAGCACAGCACAGCACAGCCTCCGAGATGAGTTTTCCCAGTGTGTTTGTGTTTCGTACGTGCTTTTAGCTATTTTTTGTTATGTTTTTTTTTTTTTTTTTTTTTTTAGGCATACTCCGAATTATGATTACATTCTGCTGCTCACTCGGGAAGACAAACTCATGTGTGTGTGGGCTTTTACAGTATAACTTCATTAACAAAAGCCAAAGAAGAATATAGGAAGCTAAGGAAAGTATTATAAAATAATTATAATAATATTTAGTACCTTATTTAGATAGCTGTACTTGGATTTTAGGTTCTAGAGAGTCTTTTATTTAGCAAGGAAAAACTATAAAAATAATTAGTAAAAAATAATATAATAAATAAAATATTTAAAAAATTATAGAGTCCGAGAGAGCTTTTAATCTATAAAAAATAATACATAAAACAAAGCTAGGTATGAGCTAATAAATTTATATTCATATAAAAAATAAAATTGACTTCCGTTTTAGTGAGTCTAGTCTGTATTTTGTGCCTCCTCAAAGACCTTATCGAAATTGAGCAGACAAATTGCTTGGCTAAAATAGGTTTAGATACAAGCTTCCCCCTTCTAACAACCAATATCTTTTGTTTCTTGGTATTCTTCTGCGATTCCATACTTTTTTTTATTAAATTTTCGCAGCGTTTTTCCGGTAACAAGAAAGATTTCCTGTCATGTGTGTTGTTTTCCTCCACAAAATAACAAAAAAATATATAATGCTCATGGCATAGTTAAGGGCGTTGGCTTCAATCAATAGCTGAAGGTCACACCAGGAGGAGTCCTTCTTTCTTTACCTTTTATTTGTCTAGATAAAGAAAGAAAATGATAAGCGTCCTGTTTGGCACATTAATCATAAGCCATGTGTTGCGCCTGTCGCAGAGCAATTAGTTTCAGCATTTAAGGCTTGAATTATGCATAGGAGCAACCCTTGAGATCGTGTATAAATAACATAAATATAGCACTGCACAGGGAGAATAATTCTTTGAATATTCATAAGGAAATTATAATATAAAGAAAATATTTTAGATTAAGAAAATTAGAACTTAAATTACACCAACTCCTAAAAAAAAATACAAAAAGAAATCTTTTATAAATTAACTTAACATTCAAAGCCTTTTCTACCCTCTGTGCCTTAAATCTTTTTAAGCATTTTTTATTTTTCTCTGTGTTTATTTTTTCTGAGAGCATCTTTAGGCAGTAAATTGCTTTAATTGACAGCGGAAGTGCCCCGAATAAAACATTTTTAAGGCTGCGATGGCGTCGTCACAAGTGTGTTAGAGCCTTGCAATAAATTAGCCATCATTTTTGCCCAACGGATGCCGGCAAGGTCATCTCTTTCTACCATATAATAATGACGACAATCATGATGATGATGATGATGATGATTTGTTGTTTGTTTTGGTTAGGAAAAGAAAACAGAAGAACAAGAAAAATCTGTTGACAAGAACTTGAGCGGGAATTTTGGGGACAGAATGACATAATTAAAAAGAAATAATTTACTGCCTTTAAGAGAACTGAAAGTGAAAGTAATAGACATAAATTTTAGCCCCCGGGGAAAAGGAAGAGGAGCAGTATCCCAAGGATTTCCGATTTTCTAGGGCAAGCTGCTCTGCGGACTGCCATGATTGATGGCCAAAAGTAGAGCAAAGGCTTTGTCTTATACAACACTCAAGGAGTAGAGTTTATTTGGCATGCGAATTGTCATCAGCTGATGCCATCGAAAGATATATTAATGAAGCTCTGGGAAAGATGATTGATTGTTTTTGAGTTGCCAAGAGACAATTGTTGATCAGTAGGAGTCCTCATTAGGAATATTAAATATTATTTTCCCCCTGCTCGCTGATATTATCTTTAAAAAAAATTGTTTTATATAAAAACGGCCTTATTTAATTTATGATTTATATATTTAGTTTCATTAAAAGCAGGAAATGTAGCTCATAAATACAAGCTTCAAATAATTTATAGATTTTTCTTTTACTAACCAAACGAGTTTAATTGAAAGCTTTTTTCACATATTTGTGTATTAAATATTTTTAAATAATATATTAAATTCCCTAAAAAAAAATAAAATAAAAATAAGTAAGCAAAAAACTTTTAGAAAATACTTTAAATAAATTCTACATAAAATGTTTACTACTTTTTTGTCTAGAATTTATTTATAGTACTTTTTTTTGCTTATTTATTTAAAGTCGTTAAGTTTAAGCAAAATACACAGAATATTTATTCTACCTGCTCAGGAATTTAAGCCATAGAAATAAAACATATGAATTATGTCCGCACATTAAAGAGACAACATCGACCGAAAAGAATATATATTGAAAAGGAAAACAGCAACCTAGAGCGAACGTATTTTCAATGGCGTCAAAGAATTCGAATGTCGAGAATTTTTCAACGAAATGAATCACGGCAACAGAGGCAGAGAAAAGCGGAAAATAAATTCCCGCTCAATGAGTCAATGTGTCACAAGCACAGAGGAGAGCATCTCTCCTGCTTTTAATTATAATATTTATTAAGCTGGCAGCAAAATTAACATGTTATAAATAAAAATAAGCAAAAGAGGAGAGAGCAGACTAGGCACCAAAAATAGCAGCCACAGATATATATACATTTTATAGATAATAGATGTAGCAAATAAAAACACAGTTCATTAACATGTAAAGACTTTGGGGCTGCAACAAATTGCCAACACATTTCGCCTTGCCGAAGGTGAAGATCATTAAAATTCCGCGTCACTCAAGCAACCAAAAAATACAACAAAAAAACTCAGCGCCAAAGATTGGGTGAAGGTCGGAAAAATAGTTGTGTCCCTGCTCTTCCTTCATTATCTTGGCCATCATCATCATTATGACCATTAGCTTTAGCATTAGCATGTGCGGACAACGGCTGGAAATTTGTTTGTCCGCTCGGTTTGTTTGTTTTCCTTGGCTGACTGATGGCGGGGCGTCATCTCTACTCTCACTTGATGACGTACCACGTTATTCCCCCCAGTTTTCCTCTGTTTTTCCTTTTTTTTTCTTTACTTAATCTGTATTTTGTTAGCTGACTATGCGAATGTGCGGAAATGCGTCCGCCACAGAAACATCATTTGGGATTTGAGATTTATCTCTGGCAGCCAAGCCAAAGTAAATTTTGATTGTCAAATAAATAGCAGAAAATTAATTTGATTGGAAATAGATCAATAAATCGCGAAGAGAGAGAAGACTTGGTCAATACAAAACTAGTTGAGCTGGAAACCCAATGAAAAAGAGGCTTAATAAATAAACAAGAAAGCAAGCTATAATACAAAGCTAACAAGAAAGGAAGCTAACTTCGGCACACCGAAGTTAGTATACCCTTGCAGATTGGTTTTGATATTTATATTATTAATTAAAATGTACTTATTTTGT